>OZ007571.1:18803585-18861085 GCA_963931925.1 Onchidella celtica
AGACAGAGAGAGAGAGAGAGAGAGAGAGAAAGAGAAGAGAGAGAGAGAGAGAAAGAGAGAGAGAGAGAGAGAGAGAGAGAGAAGAGAGGAGAAAGAGAGGAGAGAGAGAGAGAGAGAAGAGAGAGAGAGAGAGAGAGAGAGAGAGAGAGAGAGACAGAGAGAGAGAAGAGAGAGAGAGAGAGAGAGAGAGAGAGAGAGAGAGAGAGAGAGAGAGAGAGCAGAGAGAGAGAGAGAGGAGACAGAGAGAGAGAGAGAGAGAGAGAGACAGAGAGAGAGAGAGAGAGAGAGAGAGAAGAGAGAGAGAAGAGAGAGAGAGAGAGAGAGAGAGAGAGAAAGAGAGAGAGAGGGAGAGAGAGAGAGAGAGAAGAGAAAGAGAGAGAGAGAAAGAGAGAGAGAGAGAAAGAGAGAGAGAGAGAGAGAGAGAGAGAGAGAGAGAGAGAGAGAGAGAGAGAGAGAGAGAGAGAGAGAGAGAGAGAGAGAGAGAGAGAGAGAGAGAGAGAGAGAGAGAGAGAGAGAGAGAGAGAGAGAGAACGTGAGGGCAGTAATGTTTTTGATTGGTCGAATTTGTTGGAAAGAATGAAAAATAACTCAATAAGCTTATAGAGTCTATTCCTTGGACATTAAAAGAGATCAGCATTACGTCAAAATACGAAGACACAAGAAAATCTGAAAGGCAGACGGTGTTATATATATTTATCCAACATTAGATCACCTAGATTAGTCCAAATAGGTAGGGTTGTATCGCGGCAGTGCCATTGTGATCTTATATTTTGCTTGATTTAACATTACACAATGCAACCAGGGAAAGCTAACAAATCACATTTCGCTGGCACATTACTGTTATTTCCTATTGGGTTGGATCACATTATGTACTTCTGACTCCGGCACCGGCACTGAAGCAAGTGGCAATTTATACCCAAAGAGGATATAATAAGTAACTCGCTATAACCCCATTGTAGATACCATACTAAAACCTGAGTGCCTTGTTAATTCCGCAAAAACTTAATTTTTTAAAATTGTTTTGAAAACAAAGCAAACATTTTTCAAATAAACTGAAGGAGTTTATATCAAATAGTAATTTTATTATAAATTAGCTAAACGCGAAAGTTGAGCTTTTTGGAGACACCTTTCAAAGTTCGAAGCTCTTACGAAGCATATAGAGGAGAAGCTGAACTAAAAAACCCGAGCTTTATAGCTGTAGATAATATCTAAAGTAACAGTAAAGGCCAGGAATCACAGACTGTCTTCATAATTTTATTTACAATAGCAACTGAGAAAATCCGTCTTTTTTTCACCCCAGCTCTCTCTCACCCCCCCCCTCTCCTGTTTCCAGGTAACGCCAGCGATCAACATAGATACAATCTGTTGATGAGCTGTGTCCACAAGTCCTGAAAGTATGCACCAAGACCATGTATTGGGACTGAAAACTACGTAATGTTGACTTAATTTCTCCACGGTCTGTTCTAGGTATTGTACTTCCATTCATTTTTTTTTTTAATCTCAAAAATAAAGTGTCTGAGGATGGTAAGGCAATCAATGCCCTCTCACTTTCCTGCATTCTAAATAAATACTTAATGTTTGTCAAACTCTCATGCTCTTCAGTCGAATCAAAGGCTTTAAAGCCGTCGAATTGGGGAAGATTATCGTAACTTACATTTCAGGACATTTCGGACTTCAACTCACAAATTGCTTTGTTTTGCCAAATTCAAACGTGGCTCTGGACTTTGTAGTAAATGATAGGGTCTTGAAACCCTATTTTGTCGGAGACTAAAATAAGAATACCTCGCAGAGAAACACGGACGATAAAATATCAACTTGGCGTATTTCGAATACTTGCAGTGACGACAGTGTTCCCCGATGCAGACGAGATGAAACTCAGCACTGTTTGAAAGGGAATTTCTGCATAATTAACCTACTTATCACCTTGGTCTTAAATACATAGAAGGTGCTCTGAATCTATACAATACTCCTAACAATAGAGCGAACAGGTAATTCTGTTCAGAACAAAAAAGCGAAAAAAAAAAGAAGTGTTTTAGACATTGGCAATTGGCCAACATTATTTTCGAATTGTATGAAGCAGCAAAACAGTGTGGGTTGGACCAGGATCATAGGTATCTAATTTCTTGAAGCAACAAAATGTCTTTAATGTAAATGACGTTAGCACTGGCAACTCAACACACACGCAATCACCAGTTCTCTTCAGCTAAGGAAAGAGCTGAAAAACAATTCATGCGACATCTGGATTTTCAGTATGTAAATTAACAAATAATCGCCCAGCACTGCTTTATTCAATCTCCACCTTTAATAAAACTGAGATAAGCGATATTATGACTTAGCAAAGTGCATTTTACCAGTCCTGCAAATATCGTGAAGATATCTCACCTCTGAGAGTAGACTTTAAATTAAACTTAAAAAGTTGATTTCACACAAGACAGTTTGCTTTGTATTGTTTGGGTTTTATTTCTCACACGGGGTTTTGCAACATACAACCTTTTCTTTTTGCCCAATTTTGACTTTACTTATAGCCCTGCTGCGACCCGACAGTTTTTCTGTGGTTTTTATGACATTTCGTGATGTTAAAGAGAAATATTACATTCTGATGTGGCCTCCGATCTCCCTTACAATACAACGCTCAATTTTATTTCACGTTCAGTCACTGCTTACTTTATATCAATGTCCTTGAACAAATCTTGTACTTGTTGGAGACCATGTAATGTATGCTTTGGTTTATCTTTATCTTTGCTTCTGTAAGGCATCTTACAATGCTTTAACTTAGAATCTATTCAGTCCCAGTTCCCAGTGGATACCAGTGTATAAACGGTGCTAGATTAATGAGAAATCTCTGTCTGATTCATTCACAATGTTGTCTTAATCTAGGCTTTACCCCCTGCATGTTTTTGGGTGCATGGGTGGGGTGGTGAGTTAGTATGTGGTATACATCTGGTGTTAGAGAACACTGGGGGGTTAAAGAACCTCCAGATTAATGAACAGATTCTTTAGATCAGCCAGTTGAAAGTGGCTAGTTTTAAAGTCATAAAGAGCATTACATGCCGATATTTTATGATTACAAGTGGTGTTCAGCTGTCCACAACGGCGCCAAATTCTGTGAGGCCAACAGAATCGCAGCAGCAGAGCAACGCAGACAGGCCAAGAAATGTGCCAGCAAGTCCCGACATCTGTCACCATCCCATGTCCACACTGCGTCAGAACCTTCCGGGCGCTAACTGGTCTGATCAGTCATCTGCGCACCCACAGAGCCCAATCCACCTACCCCCCAGGATGACCAGATGGTCCTCGTCGATTCCGAGGGACGAACCACACACACAAACACACACACACACAAATAGTCACACACTGTGGTATTTTGCAAAACAAAACAAAGAACAAAAATATTTAAAAATCGACCAGACGACTTCAGTTTCACATGCAGAGATGAGACGTTCTAGATCAGGCATGTCAAACTGAAAGTTCCCGAAGGGCCACATGGGTCACATTATGTAATCTTGGGAACCACACACGGCAAATCTTTTGCACACAGTACAACTGATTGAAGTCACTGAATAAAATTTACTGCAGGATATTTTGTTGCTTAATATGCACATACAATATGTATACGAATGTTTTAGCAGCATTCATGAATAAGTTTGATCAAAAAAATTAAGGACATAATATTTTCGTATTTTGCAACAGCAACAAAAACATAGTTAAAAGAACACAACAGTTTAAAACTGAAACATTTATTTGCTGCTATTCAAAAGGTTTTAGTGTTTTGTCCTGATGGTTGACACCTTTTTTGGCTGACAATTTTTGGTATGTCCGGCTGAAGTGTCTGTGCAGTCCCAACTTTGATCAAAGATGTCAATGCTAACTAGTCAGCCTTGTTCTCTGAGAGGTTTTTGTTGATTTCATGAAAGAAAATAGCTGTTCACACGCATAGGTAGAACCAAACATTGCCATTTATATTACGAAAAAATACGATAAAATATATATAACTTATATTACGAAAATAAAATGTGCTCGCACTGTAGAAACCTTTACGAGGGCCGCAATTTTGACATGCCTGTTCTAGATGGTGCAGAAATGATTCGACTCTTGAGTTTTCTTACCGGTACGGGAATTTTTTTTGTCAGTTCCGTTTCCCTGTATGAGTAGTTTTTAAATAGACTCTGAGAGCTTTAACGTTTTTCGTCGCATAAAAATTTGTCTCTGCAGTCTTCCCTCACTGACCAGTGAACGCAGTTCCGACAGAAATAATTTGTATTTTTGTATTTGTATTTGTATAACTCTTTAATCCCATTTGGGAAATTTTGCCTTTGTGCCATTGCAGCCCAGTTATAACTGGAGCAGGCACGTCGTCGCCACAGTGCAGCGCCGGTCGGCGGTTTTTTTTTGGGGGGGGGGGGAGATGAGGGGGGAGGAGGAGGGACTGGTAGGGATGAATTTAATTTATTTTTGCCCGGGCAGCGGCCTGTTCGGCCTGCTCTTTACGATTTCCAACTGCCAAGGTATCTTTAACGTGCGCAACGTGCACACGGGCCCTCCGAATTTTTGCGTCCTTATCCGAGAAGACTAGGTACTCGATCCTACCCCTCAATAGAATCAGGGACACGAAAATATGAGAAAAATCCCAATTTCCAACATGCCTGCACAGCCCGGGTTTCGAACCCGGGACCCTTGGCACGAGAGGCGAGCACCTTGCCTCTGGACCACCTTGTCCCCTGTAATGACACCCTGTAATGTAGCCCCATTATTACAAAAGATAGTAGCGGGTTTTTATAAAAAAAAAGAAATTAATTTTAATTTGGAAATGGTGTGATCACTGTATGAAGGAGGTTTATTATTGCTCAGTTTGGGAACACTGAGGAAACACATTTATTTTCAACCATCAGCCGAGCGGAGTTTAGTTGTTTGATATCTTGCTCGTCACCGGTAACACACACACAAAAAAGTAACTTTTCATATCATATTAATTGATATAACAATGAAATATCACAGCCAACACTCTTCGCAAAGATATCGTGGTCGATCTTCTAAAACAGGCGATACGTGTTAAAAGTTCTCGGAAAACCTATGTGGTATTTTCTTGTTTGATCTATAATATGGATCACTTGCCGCTGTGGCTTAACTGAGGAACTATGAGCTTTTTCTTCTTACCCCATTAACCTTGTACTGCTACCAGAAATAAAGTTCCAGCTGCAGCGGTAAACTCAAAGAGTGGCAGTAAAAGCACAGTAGGAGGGAAAAAAATAAGTACTACAAATTACCAAAAAAAAAAAAAAGTTTTATCTATCTAGTAGTATCTATCTATCTGTCTGTTTGTTTGTCTGTCTTTCTGTCTGCATGCCTGAGAGAGAGAGAGAGAGAGAGAGAGAGAGAGAGAGAGAGAGAGAGAGAGAAAGAGAGAGAGAGAGAGAAAGAAAGAGAGTGTGAGAGAGAGAGAAAGAGAGAGAGAGAGAGAGAGAGAAAGAGAGTGTGAGAGAGAGAGAAAGAGAGAGAGAGAGACAGAGAGGGGGAGAGAGAGAGAGAGAGATAGATATATAGAGAGAGAGATAGAGAGAGAGAGAACAGCGAGAGACACACAGATAGACACACAGAGTAATACAATAATATTAACACTCTGTTAAAAGCCTTACCTTTGGTCTCTGTTTCTTTGTTGTTTTTTTTATTCACGTTCCATAAAATGAAAATGATTGATCTTTAGCGATTACAGTAATTACACCTTTTTTCCCCTCACATGCAAACACGCAAAGAATAAAATAAATTTGTTCCCCCCCCCGCGTTACGAAACACGGCCTGATCTGTTGTACCACCCACCACCTAGCACAAGTTCTTCTGTCCCCAGCCTAATGCCAGCCCACGAAGCCTGGTGCTGGTTAACAGGTAAACCCGCTGTGATCACGACCGATTGCCTCCCAATAGTGCATGTCCTACGTCTCCCAGCGAGGGAGGGGTGCTTCCCAGTACTGGCAACCATGGGCACGTTCTATAGGGGGTTTTGGCGGATCAGTGTAAATGTATGTATGTACATTAATGCAGTGGTCCCCAACCCCCGGGGCGCGGACCGGTACCGGTCCGTGGATCAATTGGTACCGGACCGCACTAGAAACATTTCATTATTTCCATTTTATCTACTACCTGAGTTAAACTATTTTTTATTTTCCTTTTATTTTCCAGGTTACATCTCGGTCACTTAAGCGCTGAAATTTAACCCATATAATATTAGCCAAAAATGAATACGAAACAGACGTCGTTAGAAAGTTTCCTTGCGCAAAGGAAAAGGCCCAGTGAAGAGACAGAAGAAGAGCCTTCAACATCAAAGAAACAGAAAGCTTTTAACAGACAATACCATGAACCCTATTTGAAATATGGACTTATCGCGACAGGCACACCCCCCCCCCACCTCAGCGGGCAGCGGTAAAATTATCAAATGTTGATCAGTCCGCGGGCGATAAAAAGGTTGGGGACCACTGCATTAATGGATGAATATCCAAACAGGCCAGAGACTGTCTGAATGAATATAAAAGCCATGACCTTGCTGCACAAATGCCTTGGCTTTGAATCTGCTTTGTATTGACAAGGGAAGGCTCTCATCATTATTCTCCAACTCATCATTATTCTCCAACAAACGTTATCTATCTATCTATCTATCTATCTATCTATCTATCTATCTATCTATCTATCTATCTATCTATCTATCTATCTATCTATCTATCTAACTATCTATCTATCTATCTATCTATCTATATCTATCTATCTATCTATCTATCTATCTATCTATCTATCTATCTATCTATCTATCTATCTATCTATCTATCTATCTATCTATCTATCTATCTATCTATCTATGAAATAGGTATGTATGTCTCTATCGCTCTGCTTCCTCTTTGATTTTTATAAAAGAGTGTCAGCTAGCGTCTATGTATATTATTATCAATCTGACTATGTGCAATTATAAACATCAACATTGGATTTATCGTAAGGTCGTAATATATTTCTGAGAAAATACACAGCATTTTCGTATTCTGCTACGGAAGAGACTCCATTCTAATGAAATGAAACTGGTGGTAACTAATTGTTTTCGATATGTTCATTGTATTTGTAAGTGACAAATTTGAATTATTACGTCACCCTACAATCAGCATGTTTCTCTCATCTCCCACAGTCACAACAATAATGATCTTGCGGAACAGCAAACAACCCCCGCCCACTTCTGATACACACTTCCCTATAATCGGGGACAAAGTAATTAGTTCCAGTGTAACCATGTCGATAGGTGGTCCTGGGGGTCCACGTAATCGACCACCTTATCGGTTCATATTTTGAGTGATCCCACTGCAGTATCATGTGCCTTTTACATCGCCGGGGGAAGATGATAAAGGGGAAGAAGGGTGATGGAAAGGGAAAAGAGTGGGGGGGGGGGCGGAAGAGATGAGGTTTTGTTTTTCCACGACAGATTTAGAATTATAACCATTCATCATCTCTGTTGGCTCAAATTATCAAGGGTCTTAACACTTTTACAGTATAAGGACTCAATGTAAATTTGTTATTCTTGATCTCCAGTAAGTATCAGTTAGATTATTATGGGGTATATTGGGAGTGTGAAAAAGGATGATGCACCGCAGAAAACGGGCTGTACTAGATAGCATGATTATGTTTATCATTAGGCCTCATTCGCTCAGAAATTCATATTTGAAACACATCACCTGATAGCCGATATTTTATATTCGGAAGACATTATAATTTATCTACATGTATATAAATTAGTATTCTAGACAGGTTACACATAATTTCTCGGGAGAAATGCTTATACTTTTGCATTCATTTGACTATATTAAATGAGTGTTTATATTTCAGAGTGTTTCTATGGTTGGCTATGAACCAGTTTTATGTTTCAGAATGTTTCGATGGCTGGGTATGAACCAGTTTTTATGTTTAAGAATGTCTCAGTGGTTCGTTATGACAGTTTATGCTTGGGCATTAGAGGGTTAAATGATTTAGAGCTATGATATAGTTAAGCATTGATGAATGAACAAATTAATGAATAAATAAATAGGCAAACGAACAAGAACAAATTTTATGTAGTATTATTTACATCATAAAGGGCATACACTGTTGTTCATGAGTTAGCACCAAGATACAGCTTAGGCTTACCCAAGAACTTGTTTTGGCTTCAGTTTCCACGTCAGAAAAGCTAACAGATCAAATGAAAACTAAAACTTGTATGACGTCTAACCCTCGCTGTTGTTATTCAGTCGAGCTCTATTGAAAACAAAGTCTCATAATGCCTCACAAGGCACAGGTGTTGCCTGTAATGAGTTGACTCAAGGACTTAAAAACCCTGTCTTACCGAACTAGTGCACGCCAGGTTCAAGAGACTAAACATTGAAGTAGACAGCAGGGACTCCTTGTGACTTAACCTCTCCTAATGCTTGTTAGCTTTATACTCTTTGTGTTTAGATTTTGAGTGTTAATTAAACACACTGGAAGAGTGAAGATACTTGTGATACCCAGCACTGACGGTAATTGGCAATCTTTAGTTTGTTGATTGTCTGATCTCTCTCTTTTTCTTTCTCTCTCTCCTTCTCCCCCTTCTCTCTCTCTCTTAGGTGCCTGGCTTGAGGTTGAAATGCATACTTTTGTAGATAAAAGTTCTTGCAGAAGGCAACTTTATAATAATTCATTACAGACTGTGGAAAGATCAAGTTTTAAAGATGTTTTGCATTTGGTTTGGGCGGAGTTTGTCGTCGAATTGATGAAATAACAATCAATTAAGATTCGTTTTTTCAAAATCAAAATCATCTGAGCTGACCGTCTTCAGAAATCTGGAAACCAAAAAACCGCATAATATTATTGTACATCATGAAAATATTGCCGCCCCATAGATTAAAACTTCACAGTCCGTCATAGGTAAAAGACGATTTAAATACGGTATCCCACTGAATTGTAACTAAATTCAATCAAAGGGCTTTTTGTTATGGACAGCAATTGGGTTCTTTAATTATTTATTCTGGTTTCAGCGAGGAAATCTTGTCACGGCAAAGGACATAAAGAAGGAGTCCCCGTTAACTTTTAGTTTAATTCAGCTGTTGGTTGATAAAGTTAACAATACACAAATATCCGGTACCTTGCTGCCAAATCTATGCTCCATCGGTTGGCTATTCATCCATGTGGATCCAATATCGTGATACATTTTTTTTTAGACATGTACATTTCAATACGTGACGGATCTTTGAAGACAAGATATTGATACAGATATTGATACATGACAGACATGGCATGATTAATAAATCATACACAGTACAAAATCCATTCATCTTTGTTATCCTCTGAAATACCACAGAGTTGTATTGCAATAAAACACGGTTTTCGATCTTGTTTTTGACATGGTCGGTGCTAACAGAGTGACTGGGTGCTTTGACATCTGTAATGGATAGACCTGTAGAGTGCGGTTCTGATCTAACTCGAGGTTAAACTCTTTCATTAGGACTCCTCTATTCAGCCCATGACAATTCCGCCCCGGCACACCAATGCCGTCTATGTTAATAAAAGAGGAAATTTATCGGAGGGCAATACACTTTACCTTTCTCCTTTCATAATAACGAATGTATAACCTTCAAATCTTATACAATTCTTATTGACAAAAGTCAATTGGTCGCCGCCAAATTAGATTTATCTAGGCGTCAGAAATTGTCAAGTTTTAATTTTATTTTCATCAATCACTTACGACCACAGCCAACTTACAACACACAATTTTCAAGGACATCCTGTCCCCTGTTCAATGTATTAAAATGAAAACAAGGAAAACAGCAAACCAAACTGGTGTATGCGAGCACTGTCAAAACTCGCATCTGTTTGGGCAGAGGCCATTGTGTTTCTTCTCCTGAGGTAGAAGGGATAAGTTGGTATTCTACATTGTGTTTCTTCTCCTGAGGTAGAAGGGATAAGTTGGTATTCTATGGTTATCGCCCGGCAGGGGATGAAGTAGGCAGGCTGTTTGATATGTAGGTTCCAACACTTCCCTAAAATTATATACACACTCTTACAGGTGTTAACTAGATATAATAATAGGGAAGAAAATAAAATGTATCTTTAGAACGTGTAGTGTGTCGATACAGTCCCCTCTCACCTAAGAAAAAACAACAACACAAAAAAAAAAAAACAACGTGGAAATTTGTCACGTATATATAAGACACCAAGAGATGACCTTATTATATATTGTGTACAGCATCTTCGTATGACTTAATGTCTTGATTTAACATTGTAACAGTAGATATAAATTTCAGCACGTTATGATAGGGAGAGTCAGGTGATCTGAGCTGCTACCCATTAAAAAACGAAACTGTCTCGAACTGTCGTAGAAATAAATGAAAACAGGATCCGATGAACGATTAACATTAACTTTTAATAACTGTAGATGAACCTTGGATATCTCACAGCATACTTACGGGGAAGGCACGCAGTTACAAAAACCTAGATTGGGTTTTGCACACACAAAATGACGGGATCTTGCCCACATGCGGAATAACTGATTCTTGCCACGCACTCACTCGCTTGCCATCTAGATAGAACGTTCACGAACGCGAAATCCAGAAACTAAGGGATGCATAAAGGCCACCTAATCGCACTTTATATCACATCACAGAATTGCGTCACTCCAAGGCCAACCTAGCGTAATTACTCCGACTTGGATGATATCGCATGTTCTCGATGGAACTACAATAAATAATTACGTCACACAGCGAGACATCACAGAGAAGTAAAACAAGCACACGAGGGGTCGCCGAGGGCTACGGACAACATTGTTAGCCCATATGACTAGGACGCTACAAACATTCAGCTGGACAAAAGAACGTTTATCGTCCATCAAAACGATTGGCGCTATTACTGACTGCATATGATTCCATCACATCGTGGGTGCATAACAAATAATATACGATACAGCAAACCTCCAGGTTAAAATTTTACAAAATCTGTTGAAAAACAATTATAACAGTTTGCGACAAAATTATTTACCAGAATCAACGTGAATGACAAGTTGTATTAAAGAATCTGCCTTCTCCCCTCAATTTTCTATTACTCATTTCCCCTTCTTTTCTTTCTTAGTTGCAATTGTCATTCTTCCCCTCTTGTGTAAGACACAAAATTTAATAGACTAAAGTACAGTGTATGTCAAACGACCCAACCTAACCCAAGATACTGATCCACATTCTTTGCCCGTAACACGAACGGCAACCTCTAACACATCGTGTTTGTTGAACGTGTTCTTTTCGTTGTAAACCTACTATTTTTTTCACATCCCTATGTGCTGGTTTCAGCCTAGCCATCTTTGCAAAGACCCTGTTACTCTTGATGTCGACAGCGGGGAGCGAAGGCTGACGAAGGTAAAGTTTTCTGGTGTAATTAGAAGCCTACGGTGTTTGACCTTGTTGAACAGCATCCATTCTAAATCGTCGAATGATTGACTTCTTTGATAATGTTATGTGGGCAACTTCCGTCGATTGTACAACTAATCTCTTTTCTTGCTCCAGTAAGGTTTCCAAGTTCTCTGTGTCTTCTAAATGGTCGTCGAGTAACTCGTGCTTGCACGCATATCCTAGCTTACCTGACATCCATTTCATTGTCAAAATTTTTGAGGTTTGCACATTTAAACTTATCGTGTACATAAACTGGGCCTATGTCAGGCTATGTGCATGTAAACATTATGAATCACACTGCCATTATAATTGTACACATTCCTGAATAGGGTACTCTGAAAACTGAACAGTGTTTTTTTTTTTTTTTTGTGTCAAACTGTCTTGGCACAGGTAAACATGATGAGTGAAAGATTGTACTGAAACTGATTGTACTTTCAGCAAACGGCAGTGACATCTAGATCTAAACCTACGTGTTTCTACGGTTCCTCACCAGTTTAAACACTACTGTGAAGAAATATCACAGAAATCATCTTTCCTGTAACCCAGCTTTTCCCAAGGTAGGGCGTGCCGATAATTTGGTGGGGCATGGGGCGTCAGAATGGAGAACTAGGGATATAAACTGTATATAACTTTGTTAGATCATGGTAGGGGTCATGCTTTTTTTGGGTGCATTAGGCCCAGCTCACATAGGACGACACGCGAAACGAGAAACGCGAAACAGGAAACGCCTCACGCGTGAGAACAAAAGTGGTACCAATGATTTAAATGGCAATGTGCACATAGGAGGTAACGACACGCCAGAAACGCGAAACGCGTGTGTCGACGTGAGGAGGCAAAGTGAACATGTTCACTTTTCGTGTCGCGTTTCTTGTAATTTCCTGTGCAACTGCAGTGAAGCGCATTATTCTGCTACTGCATTGTTCTTCTTCTTCTTCTTCCTGTTGTTGCAGTTGTTGTTGTTGTTGTTGTTGATGATGATGAGGATAGGTTTATTTTAGCGATTGTTTTTTTTTTTTTACTCACCTGAGAGCCAAGACTAGTTTTTCTTCGGCTGATATTGGGTCCCGCCAGTTACAACCTACAGGTTGTAAACATGGCAGCACCAGTGACTTGAGTTCGTTATAGGTTTGGTATGACATTCTTAAGTAATTAAAGAACAATGTCTCGTCCTTACGCTCCATCAATGAGTAGAATGTTATTTGAAATTCTCCTCTTGTACTCCTTAACATAAAATGCTCACGGCACCAAATGCTGCGTTTTCTCCTTTTTCTTATCTTTCTCAATAACACTAATAATAATAATAATAATGAAGATCATTTTTATAGCGCCCAATCCAAACAATTTGCTCTAGGCGCTTTACAGAAAGTCTTGTTCTCTCCATCTGCAACTCTCTCTCTCTCTCTCTCTCTCTCACCCTCTCTCTCTGCTAGACATATATTGTATTACGTAGATACACACACATAACATACTATAAGACAGAAATTAAACGATAAAACAGCAAAATCAAAGCAAAAAAAAAAAATGCAACCAATGTGTCTTCATCTGAGGAATCCATTTTTGTCAACTGGCCTACGTGAGTGCATGACTAGGCCTATGTGATGAGGTGACGTGTGGCGTGAGGTGTTTCGCGTTTCGGGATTTCGCGTTTCCCGTTTCGCGTGTCGTCCTATGTGAGCCGGGCCTTACTAGTATCTGTGAGTACTACCCCGTGTCCGTCTCGGCCCGATGGCAGAATGAGAAAAATTCCCACGAACATCCCTGAAGGAAAGAGAAAGTAATACCTGCATTAAAGTATTCCTGAATGCATGTACAAGAATGTGTACGTACGTAAATATACCTCCGTGTATATTAAATCTGCTCGCTATTAAGATCTAACTGTGCTCATTGATGTATTACAGACGTATTAATATTTATTCAGGCACATACATGCTGCCAAATCATTATGCATCCCATATAGGCTAAAATTATATATTCATAAGTATGTTAATGATAAACATCGACTTTCAGACAAGTGATAACGAGAGAGAGAGAGAGAGAGAGAGAGAGAAAGAGAGAGAGAGAGAGAGAGAGAGAGAAAGAGAGAGAGAGAGAGAGAGAGAGAGAAAGAGAGAGAGAGAGAGAGAGAGAGAGAGAGAGAGAGAGAGAGAGAGAGAGAGAGAGAGAGAGAGAGAGAGATTCTCTGCAAAGCCATAATACCTTTCAACAGGTTTAAAATCAGTAACAACAGCACAAGATGTGAAAGTGGACTTTTATCTCACCTCACTGAAAGTACAGTATACCGGTACTGTGTTGTGAGTACTAGTATCAAAGATCTAAGAATGGCTCAACAACTGCATCAGGTCACCCAGTCTGAGGTGCCGGTATTACTGATATGGCTGGGCAAATATTTACCGGATTCCTGGACGGTGAGTACAGTAAATTGTATCCATCGGATGAATAATCCTTTAAAAAAAAAAAAAAGAAAAGATAATTGTTGTAGAAATTCTTTCAAAAGAGAGTGAAGACAGATAGGGTCTACCTGGACCATGTAGCCAGAACACTCAGAAAACAAGATATCTGATATACCAACCAGGGCCGTCTTAACATCCTTATGGGTCCCTGGGCAATGCAATAGGCTGCTGCCCCCCCCACCCCCCACGCAACAACTCATAAATTTGCATACATGGGGCCCCTAGGCAACTGCCCAGTATACTCATGCGTTAAGATGGCCCTGATACCAGCCTGTGACCAGTATCTGAATAATTATGTTGTTGCCAATTGGCCAACGAAAAAGTTGCTGATTGGCAAAATCAACAGGGTTGTATAATATGCTTTTAATAGACTATTTCATTTTCATTAATTTCACTATTTCACGCTAACAATGCCGCCATCCTGGTAGAGAGCTCCCAGCGACCGATATAAATCATATATTAAGTAATATTATGCATTGTTATGATGCTTTCTATTGAGTGCATCTCACAAAAATGACTTCGAGCGTACAATATTGTATTACATCTTATATTTTTTTAATTTTCCCCATGCCTGCTTGAACTTAAACCTTTATTTCTTTTATATACTATCTCTCCAATGGTAGGTGACTTTATTTTTGCACTTCCAACATCCTTATTCAAGAAAGAGAACACAACAGAATAGAGTAAGGGAAGCAACCGACAAAAACATTTCACACTGATAGTCTTTTCATATATTACCTCCCTTAATTTTTGATGTTGCCCCTAACCAATATCCACTCACAATCATTCATAGGCTGCTCATTTGGGTATTTTTTATTCCTGAGTCAGCTATATGGCATTGTGAGAGAGAATCACCGGCTAGCCTGGCCTGGGTACACATTCTATACCGTAGGCTGGCCTGAGATTGAGGCAGCGGCCATGAAAGACCCTCAAAGCGAGTGTGGGGTGAGTACTAGACTATAATGTATGTTTGCTCAGTGGAGGAACAGTAAGCCGTGGTTGTCCCTCGAAATCAAGGATGACATGGGCAGTGCAAAGATACACTGTATAAGGAGGTGACTCTGCAGACCCTGTCGTGACCGCCAGGGAACTGAACTGTCAGGGCACTGTAAGTTCTTTGAGTTTGACGGGACCGATGCTGCTCTGTCTTTGGCAGTTTACGCTCAAGTGTCTTGAGTCAACTGCTCTGCACTTTCTCTAACGAGGCACTTGTTTTACATCAAAGACGTGAATGCTGTATTGGAAGAATACTCTGATGTCTCTCTATCATTTTTCTAATAATTCTTAAGAGTCAACTATTTTCACCTTAAACGCCTATTAACTGATGGATTCTTTGATTTTAATCCGAGTTTTTCATGATATTATTTCCAGAGCTAAGATTACTCGCGTAAACTGTTTAGTTATTTTTCTGATTTCTCGTGATTTGTAATTTGCCTTCGTCATCACTATGAATTCTCTAGTCAGATTTGAAACAAATTAACGAGCCTGGACTGTTTCTTTTCAGAGAGTATAATTACACTGATTACACAGCTAATAATTTCATTTTTTTTGTGGATCAATTGTCACACAGTGCATGGAGTACTTTGCCAGCACACGAAAGCTAGCTCTGTACTCGCCAGATACTACGGCAGCCCACCGACTGATAACTTGGCCAGAATTTGTGGACTGGAGTCGGCCGGCTGAAATACGTGAGCAACTGGCTGTTCCAACGTAACAACTTAATCTTTTCATCTTGCCCAGCCCCATGTCCCCTGTAAAAGCAGAATACATCTTTCTATAACAACCTAACCCACTTCTCTTCATCTTACCTCCTCCCCTCCACTCTTTGTAAAATCATATCTTTCTATTTCAGATGACATTGTCTTTCATCAATGTTGATTCTACATGTATAAGAATTTTGCAGTTGATTTTGACACAGTGTGGAAATAGTAAAACAAAGAGATCGCATAAGTTCAAACAGTAACTTATTATGGAAATGCACAGCAGTTTACAATTTTATCCGTAGGCCTACATATCAAATTGTGGCTTTTCCTGCCTATTCACATCTTGGCTGAGTACAAATAAACTAAAGAGAGACACAGATGGCTTACCCATTCAGAACTGAAACATTTCTATCTATCTGTTTAACATAGGTCAAGCTTCAGGTGTGTCTGTTTAGTATGGACCACCTTCGATGTATGTTTGATAAGGGTTACTTTAAAGTATGTCTTTTTTAACTTGGTTAGGTTAAAAGTATGTCTCTTTGACATGGGTTACGTTAAACGTGTATCTTTTCAAGGGTGCATAAGGTTTCTCCACCCGTCCATTGTTCTCGGTTGCGTCATCAAAAATACTGTCAGGTTTCTCCACCCAAACTATAATATTTATTATATCTCAAGAATGAGTAAGTGAATGTGAATGAATACAGAACATTTTTCCTCTGTGTTAAGGGCTGGGGACCGTCACCTTAACCCTAACCCGTCACATATTATAAACTATTTTTCAATAGTTTATATGTCGAAAAGGAGAAATATTATCGAGTATAATCGAGTATCAACCAACACGGTATATCGATACTTGGGTGGAGAAACCTTATTTCAGGACTTTCAACATTTCAGCTGTTACGTCACGGGTGGAGAAACCTTGAGAACCCCTTTTTAACATGGATCAGGTTTAAAGTGTATCTATTCAGTACGGGTTACCTTAAAAGTGTGTTTCACATGGGTTAGGCTCAAAATGTGTCTGTTTGACTTGGGGTAAGTTCTTTAAACTGTTTGTATAAAAGGAGTACATTAAAATTGTACCTATCTAACATGGGTTACTTTTAAAGCGTTATCTGTTTAAAATGGGTCAAGCTTAAACAGCATGCAAATAATTCTGGTACACTGCACGTTGGAATTAGCTCTTTCACCCTGGATTTCAAGTTAAACCTTAAGTCCAGATCAACATGTTAATGTTCTTTTGTTTTATGTCTGTCGCAAAGGAATTCCTCGTCACCTGTCTGAAATGGTTGAAGAAGTAGTCAAAGACAGAGGGAATAGAACAGCTGAAGTGCACAGTTTTCACCTGATGATGGCCCAAGAAGGAGACGTTGCAAACAGGTCATTGCTGCACAGATATGCCATTTCTTTGTTAATATGGGATAATAGATTGAATTATGTAGTTAGGATGAATTTGCAAATAAAATTTTACAGAATATGTTTTCATATTGAAAATTACCAGCAAAATAATATTCGCCTGGCATTCAATGTTTGGATAATTTACTAGTCTCTCATTTTTCTTGTTCCTTATCTAGTTTTTGTTTGTTTGTCACAAATTATGCCTTATAAAGTAGATAGAGCTGGCCAGAAATAATATAGTTTACAGTACTGATACCTTGTATTCTGTAAAAGTACACGAAAACCCCTTTGTTACCAATAGGCTGGAAAACTACTTAACGCATCTCTATGAAATTTGGCTTCAGAAAGCGACATGGTGTTGGGGACCGAAAAGGCTATAATTATTAAGAGCATACGAGTGTGTGTGTTCGCCACAGACTAATAAATTAACCAGACTGGAAACACGAGCTTCGGGCTGTGTCGTTTTTTTACGGAATTTCCCGAGCGGCGGCCGTATAACCAACATGGCCGCCGCTCGGGAAATTCCGATTCTAGTTCTATCTGCAGTAGAAATTTCTTTTTATTTGTCAAGATTGGTGGTACATGTATTAATTTCTTGGTGCGGAACCAAACTTCCGCGTTCAGTAGGCGCGTCAAAATAGTGTCATTCAACATTGTAGCTATGGTGAAGCGTCGGCCGTAAACGTAAACCTAATGTGGCGGATGGTTCATGACCTTTGGCTGTTTTGTGACGTCACACAATGGGATCATCCAGTCTGGGTATTTTATTAGTCTGTGGTGTTTGCTGAACAAAATTGTCGATGTGTTCTGAATTTTGTTATGTTGCTTTTCATGTCGATGACACTGTCTTAGCATTCAGTTCTGCTTTGTAAACTCCGTTTTGCATACTACTTACCCATTTAAATCATAAAAGAAGAAGCAAAACGCTTATACATAGGAGCGCTGCATGCCTATATATCTATTATATATTTCAGTAACTTGCAACCTTTGGCATGACTAACTGACCAAACTACACTCTTCAGGCCTTACATTTGGCAGAAAGGTGGCAATTGAGATAAGGAAGATGATGGCTATAATTAAAAGTTGTTTACTTCAAGCATGTATTTTTTTAAAAAATAACAATGTTTATTGCTATGTAACATCTGTATATTTGCATGTTTGTTTCGTAATATATAGTACCGTGCATGTCATAAAAAGTAACCATATCAAGCGTTCAGTTTGGTGTGTAGTGTTCTGGTGTGCATGAGTTATGAAGTAAGACTGTAGTTTATTACTTTTATTATATGAGAGAGAGAGAGAGGCACATGATTGTTTATTCTGGGCAATGCCCGGTAGCTCATCTAGTATAAAATATGTGAGAAACAGTGTTTCACAAATAGCCTGCACATTTACAAATGACATTTTATTTTTCGTTAAAGTTATTATAAGAAACACACCTTTACAGACTAGCTAGGATTTTCGATTCAGGGCACAGTATTTAATGTAACCGACAGTATGTCACTGCTCTACCATAATGGCATGCTTTTTTTGACACTTTTGAGATGTTAAGAAAAACTTTGCTTTTGCTGTCATATTTTGGTGACTTAAGCTTCTGTTGGATTATATACACTGGCGCATTTCTAGTTCTATAATATTATTTGACAGCCCTCATGCTTATGTATGCAATGAACCACCACTTGCTTTTTGGCATAAGACTTGACATAATATGCCATTATTGTAGACCAGTGGCGATATGTGAATAGCATCCAAAGTAATGGTCTGAAAATACAGATCACCAGATCACCCCGGTTTCAGTCACAAATATATGATGTTTATTTTCCCCCTTTAATTTCTTCACCAGGAGTACTCCAGATGATTTAGAACTACGACAATTGGATTCAAAACTTCACGCAGCTGTCGTCAATTCTACATGGAAATACAGACGAGCCCATTCAGAGCCATATATCCAGCAACTACTGACTTACATGCCGTCCTTAGGTTTATTTGATAAGTAAGAAGGCGTTCGACTCTTTCAAAATCGTATATTCATGATATGTTTAAACGCTCTGGAAAAAAATATGAGACGGGCGTATACGGCCATATATTGGAAGGGTATCAAAGTGTCTTGATGAAAATAAACCATAATCTTTCGTTGTTGGACAAACGGAGGGAGAAAATTATGCAGCCATCATTATTTGGAACATTCCCATTTATATTTCGGAGTATGGGAGGGGACACGTTGGTCTAGAGGCAATGCGTTCGCCTCTCATGCCAAAGGTGGCCGGGTTGGATTTCCGGTCGGTGCCAACATGTTGGAATTTTTTGGGGGAAGAATTCCTGTCCCTGATCCTATAGTAGGTAGGATCGAATACCTACTCTTCTCGGATAAGGACGAGAAACTCGGAGGGCCCGTGTGCACATTGCGCACGTTAAAGATATTGCAGTTGAAAGTTGAAAGGAGCAGCCAAACAAGGTTGCTACCTGGGCAAAATCTTAAAAAACTGACCCGTACCAAACGCATAGAAATAAGAACAAGAAAAGTGAGACGTAAATGCCAAGAGCAGCGAATCTCCTAAACTAAAGAGCTCACACACAGGTGGCCCTGATATGATTGGCCCACTCACAGTAACATTTGCCCTAAGTCAGGTCTTGTATTTCAAAATAAGGCGTCAAGCAATGGGATATGGACAGCTTTAAAAGTTTTACATAATTGAAATGTCCAGTATGAAGAAAGTACATACACGATTTGGCTCAGATTTCAGGGAAGATAAACGACAAAGAAAGTAAAACACTACTTTGGATTTACTGTGCGAATACAGACTGAAGTTCTGTGCAGAAATTAATGTTAGTCTGAAGTTCTGTGCAGAAATTAATGTTGGTCTGAAGTTCTGTGCAGAAATTAATGTTGGTCTGAAGTTCTGTGCAGAAATTAATGTTGGTCTGAAGTTCTGTGCAGAAATTAATGTTAGTCTGAGTTAGTCACCCCCTTTTTTCTTTCAGAAATGGAGTTTGTGTAGGTCACATAACTGGAACGGATTCAGGAACCTTTGGTATTCTCTATGTCATTCCGGAAATTAGAGGCCGTACCCTGGCCAGCATTCTCCTCAGCCGATTGGCTCAGACGTATTTTGAGCTGGGACTACCAGCAGTCACCTACTGTCATGTAGACAATCAGCCGGCGATCAGACTCCATGAAAAAATCGGTTTTAAAAAATCATCGATCTTAAAATTTGTTTACCATAGTCCTTAAAGATAAGCGGATTATCGACTCCCATTATTCAAGTGTTTTGTCAAGTATCTTCATGTGTGGTCTGAAACTTAACGTTATATATCGTGAATACTGTCTTGAATGCCACATTTTGAATGGTTTAGAATTAAATTAAATTAGCATCAAACGTCTTACATTAATTTGAGAAGAAGCATTCTGGTTGCAGCTGGTCTAGTTTTAAAGTGGTCATGTCAGTCTGCTGACCACTGCTAGTGAAGGCCAGACTAAACACGTTGAGCATTTCAGTCATGCCACAGGAGAATTATGAAGGCTAATACATTTTTCTTGGCCCGTACTGACTATTCTTAAACCGAAACACACAATGGACACTTGCATAAGGCTGTTGTCAAAGAAAACTAAAACTGAGCGCTACTTTAAATCGTTTATTCCATCATCAACTAGGATGTTACAATAATGTCGTCATCTTGATCGTAATCTGTGTACAGTTGAATTGTGTCCTGCGTGTCAGGTCGATGTGTTTTAGTAACGGAAGCATATTGTGTGCACTGTTAATTTTGTTTATTTATTAGTGTGTGTGTGTATATGTGTGTGTGCGCGCTATATATCATAATTTTTGTTTCCGTAACTGTATCGTTATGTATTCAATGATCAAAACAAATTTCCTTGTACAAGGACGAATCAAATTTATCTTATCTTATCTTATCTTATCTTATAATGGGAGATTGGTTTAAGATTTGCTTAAAATTATTATTTGATAAAACAGACAAATGTCAGAAATGCCACCCCTTTGACGATCTTGTCCTGTAATAAAACAGTTCTAAAGACAGTGTAACATTAGCTTCGATCATGTAACTAGTGGCAGAGAACAATGAATCTTCTCACTGAAGACCTATTTACAAATAAACAAGTTTTAAAAGGAATTATTTTACTTCATGTGTTATGTTTGTTACTGAGTTATGACGTCCACATGGTAATGATATGCAAATTTCCCTCATGGGATAATAGAGAGTCCGCGCCGGGGCATCACGTTGGCCTAAAGTTACTTATCAAAAGCCACCCGAAGCGCATCGTAATGCACACCTTATCGTAGCGAAGGACACTCTGCGCACCTACGTGCTGTTCCGTATTCATTGTGGTGCAGTTTTGCCCCATTTTTTGCTCGACTTTACAACCTAAATGACAGTTTCAAAAGTTATAAAATTAATTTTCTTATGTGTCAGTAAATCTAGTTCAATCGCTTTTCTATCGACTGATTGTGTTAATTCAAGTTTCAGGTATTTTTAAATTAAAAGTCGTAAAAAAGTAAAATACAATGATCTTTGTTTTGGCTCCCTGTAGTAAGCTCACCGCACCGGAAACGATGTATTAATATGCGTTCAATTCAGTGCGCGCCATTTCCCTAGGCCTACCAGAAATGAGTGCATAGTGCTCTGGTGCGCATGAAATCTGCAGTACGACTGTAAAATATGGGAAGCTTTCTAGACCAAAAAGAGAGAGAGAGATGGAAGGGTGGGTTCACAGTTTTATCCCGGATAATGCCGGGAAATTCATATATTTGTAAAAGAAAAAAGATAAATGTTCATAGGTTGTCAGAATAAAGTCTTGTTCACAATACTGTGGTACCAACAGGATTATGGAACGAAGATTAATCTGATTTTAAAGTTCTGAATCGGGAAGGCAGCCCCACTTCGATAAAGGCCATGCGAACATGAAAAAGTAGGGCGCTACACTACCACAAGGATGCTACGCTACCACAGCGAAATCGGGTTTTACCACATGTTGAAAAATGAAGATTAGTGAACACAATAGTCATGGACAGAAAAAAATGGCCATCAAATTCGCACGAAAAAAAGGTTAATAAGTCATAAAAATCCATTCATATCGTGAAAAAAAGCTTGCTTCTGGATGAAAAGTTCAAAAATTTTGGCTCCGTAATGACAGCAGTTCCAACGTCACTTTCGTATCTGACATAGCCGAATCGCCACAAAGCGCGACCCAAAATAGTGCGATAACGGACAAATTCCTCCGCGTTGCGTAACTTCCGCCGACGGTGCGTATATGCGCGGACTGTCTATAAACCACCCGAAGTGCATCGTGAAACACTCATTATCGTAGGGAGGCGCATCGACGTGCTGTTCGGTGCTAAGGGGAGAGACGGGAGCTTATTCGCGTGGAACAGCAGACCAGAAAGGACGCTAGGCTAGCCTTGCATGCATCACTCCTTCCGGCGTCTTCCCTACTAATTCAGTGATTGTCAAAATTGGGCAAAAAGAAAAAGTTGTATGTAGCGAAGCCCTGGTGAGAAATAAAACTCAAACGATACAAAGCAAACTAAAGAGAAGACAGGAAAATACACAAATTTTCGGCGTTCACCTTTTTCAAGTGTAAAAAAAAAATAGAACAATAGTGATTCATGTGCACTGTAGCGGCTGTTCAACGAAGGTGGCTTAACTAAGCTACATGTCGTCGTCCGCATAATAAAACCTCACAAAGCTGGTTTGGGAAATTTTACAGGAGAAGGAAAAAACTGATTTATTCCAAACCACAGGTCGCAGATTCCTGAAATTTTCTCACTAGTATACATTTGCTTTTACAACTTAATACACTGCCTGATGTCTCATCCTGATGATTATGATTACAATTATGTTTTAGGTGTTTAGCAGGTTTGCTGACCCGAAATCCGCACGATAAAACCTCCTTATCCTTAAGGCGGTTTTATTGTGTGCATTTCCCCTCTCTCACTGGCCAGCAAACCTCTTTATCCAGGCATGTTTTCGTTTTGCCTTTGTGAAGGCTAGTTTTCGAGGGCAAATCAGGTGTGTACCAAACATGGATGAAGTTGTATAGCGACAGGAGGGATATAAAGTGAATTTAGTAAAAGTGGAAAAATATTTGGAGAAAATGGAAGACGGGTAACCGCAATGAAGTAAACTAGAAGACGTTAAAGACGTTCCATATAGACACATAAAAACATTAAAAAACATACAATGCATGGGCAATCTATTAATATTTCACTAACTTGCAACCTTTGGCATGAGTCACTGACCAAACTATACACTCTTCAGGCCTTAAATTTGGCAGGAAGGTGGCAATTGAGATAAGGAAGATGATGGCTATAATTAAAAGTTGTTTACTTCAAGCATATATTAAAAAAAAATAACAATGTTTATTGTTATGTAACATCTGTATTTTTGCATGTTTGTTTCGTAATATATAGTACCGTGCATGTCATAAAAAGAAACCGTATCAAGCGTTCAGTTTGGTGCGTAGTGTTCTGGTGCGCATGAGTTCTGAAGCAAGACTGTAGTTTATTACTATTATTATATGAGAGAGAGAGAGAGAGAGAGAGAGATGGGGGGGGGGGGGAGCACATGATTGTTTATTCCGGGCAATGCCCGGTAGGTCATCTAGTTCTTTATATTGTGGGAATTAAAAAAGACGGTTTATCAATTAAAAATAAACTTTAAAAAAGAAAACAAAAACGTGCAGACTTTCTCTTTCAGCCTTTTCGGCTCATTCTTTCCGCCTTTTCATTCATCCATTCCTTCCATGCTTTCCCCCTTTTTCCTCCTTCCTTCTATATAATTCCTCTTACCAGGTCTCATCTCTCGGCCCTCCCTCTCTTCACCCATCTCCCCCTCCCCCCCTCTCTTTCTCACCCGTCCGCCCTCCTCTCCATTCTTTATTTCTTTCTCTTTCGTTTTTTCGCTCTCACGTTTTATCTCTTTCCTCGTTCACCCAGCCCCCTCTCTTTGTTCTCCCTGACTTCCTACTTCTCTCTCTCTCTCTCTCTTTTCGTGCGGTGGAACAATACTGCTGAATGCACGCAGTCACATCCCGCTATAGTGTGACCCTTCTTTAAATACTTCTGCTCCATGTTAGTAGCTCTTAGTCTTGAAAAGCGGAGAAGAGCCTTGGCCAGAATAAGGTTGCTCTTCTCGTAGGTACAGCCCTCGATGTACTGGATGCACCTTTTGTAGCTCCCAAGTTGTAAGACACACAAGATGCGAATTCATTGGGCATTAGCTTTCCTTCCACCTCATGCCACAAGAAGCATTCCACGTCATCTTTAATGGCCAGGTTGTGGATTGAAAAGTTATGGACATACACGTTTCTTTTTGTAACATGACGCCAGTGCATTTAGACATGGAGCGATGACCTTTGCCTGCAAACCCATCGTTGTCACTACAACATCCCCATGCTCAGCAAGTAGTTTTTATTTGGCATTAGAAGTCTGTGCATCATTTGCTTTTATGAGCCTTCCATGTTACCTCGTCGTACGACACACACGTGTCGCACTGACTTAGCGGTGTTTGAATATGGCCAAATTCTGGGACTTGAAAGTATGTTTTCAAAAAGTCTTTGGCTCACAGCCTGTTGGTCCATCTCTCTGCGGCTACATTTTTTTGTACATCTTTTGCATTAGACCTATGTAATCACGAGGTGTACCATTTCCACCCCCCCCTTCCCTCTCTCTTTCAGAAAGTTGAATGAACAACGAAATCAGTGTGACCTAAATCTACGTTCGCAGTCACACACATTTTTTTCAAGCTTGCCCGTGATTGCGCCCTCCTATTGTAAAAAAAAAGGATAAATGTTAGTAAGTTGTCAGATTAAAGTCGTGTCCACAATACTGTGGTACCAACAGGATTACGGAACGAAGATTAATCTGATTTTAAAGTTCTGAATCGGGAAGGCAGCCCCACTACGATAAAGGCCATGCGAACATGAAAAAGTAGGGCGCTACACTACCACAAGGATGCTACGCTACCACAGCGAAATCGGGTTTTACCACATGTTGAAAAATGAAGATTAGTGAACACAACAGTCATGGACAGAAAGAAATGGCCATCAAATTCGCACGAAAAAAGGTTAATAAGTCATAAAAATCTATTCATATCGTGAAAAAAAGCTTGTTTCCAGGTGAAAAGTTCACAAACAGAAGCTCCGTATCGACAAAGTTGCAAAGTTACTTTCGTAACTCTCACAGCCGAATCGCAACTAAGCGCGACCCAAGATAGTGCGAAAATGGACAAATTCCTCCGCGTTGGGTAACTTTCGCCGACGTCACGTCTATGCGCGGACTCTCTAATAACGCGATTCTTATCTTATCTTATAATATCGTATCCTATCCTAATCTTATCTTATGGTATCTAAAAATGATAATTTCAACTCGTCTTTTCGAACCAAATAACAAAAACAGTGATTTTACAAAATCAGGATTCTTTCTTTAATGTTGACATGAAATAAACTTGATCCACTGTTTACTTTGGCTGTTAAAAAAAAAAAAAGATGTAATTATTGTATACTAGCAGACCCGCGCAAAGATAAATCTTTGCAGGTTCTTTGTAGGAAGTCCAACAGTATATCTAGATCTAGGCTACATTAAAAGCAGCATTTTGGATTCGATGCAATGACTAATAGAACTTACGCAGAAATACACAGATGTGATTACGTTAATTTTCGACCACTAATGTGAAAAAAGGGGCCAAGGACATAATTTCCGGTCACATTTTTCGGTTCTATCCTACGAAAAAGCCTCTCTGTTTTTGCGGCTCAAAAAATGTTAATATAAATAATAGTAAAGACTGATTTTTTGTTCAAAATGAATGTGTCCACGAAACTCGTCGTCAAAAATTGATGCAGTACACCAAGTTTCATAATTTTTGATGGCGTAGTCGCCAAGTTTTAGATGCTTACAGGTTCACCCTCTAGCTCCATTATAGTAAGATACTAGTTGGCCTTCTGATTTGGGGAATACGCAGATACATTTTTAAAGTTGAGCTTCGATTGGGCCTACCAATGTGTCAACTGAGGCGCAGGATGAAATTTCTTGTCATACTTTTTAATTCCACTCGAAGGAAATGCGCCTTTTTTTTTCCGGCAAAAAAAAATCGGAACATTTTCTTCTGTTCAACTCATAGATAAATAATATCCCTAGTCTGTGGTTCAACTAGGTTGTGGCTCAAAATCAACGAAAGTATTAAAAATCTAGCGAACTTCAAGACCTTTTAAACTATGCACACGTACAGCTTTACGTCTTTCTATGGGTAATATGATATTTTGTAGGATTTAAGGCTCAGCGCTTAAATAGCTTTTCATGATTACATTGATGGTCTTACTTCCTTTATAATATGGAAGCGCATATTCGTACAACATGTTGCACGGATATGGACAGTGCATATCCGTACAACGCACACACTTCGATGACGTAGAACACACACCGGAATACTCACAGTCAGCACCAATGACCTATATTACCGACCTTGTTAATTTGCATAGTTTTTAAAAATATGAATCGGCTTAGTAGCAAAACAACCCGACTTCAGCTGCTCTAAGATTGCGTGATCTGCGCTAATAATATACTTAAGTGTACGTCAATCACCAATGGCTACACCAGCCCCTTTTCGCCTGATTAGTCAATCTGACTACAGCCCATTGATACAAACTGACCAGACCCTCACGCCGCCAGGTCCGTCTGACTATTCCATGTGTTGTCACTTTAAATTCGTGAACAGCGTACCAAGTTTTGTTTCAGCAAACCTTCACCAGTTGCTCTTTTGGTAAACATGTACGGATAGGCACTGTCAATATCCATACAACGTGTTGTAGGGATATGCACTTCCTTATAATATTATTATGATGATGGAGACGATAAAACATATGTAGGAAGAATGGGCTCGAGAAACAAATGCTACGCGGTAAAATAGAGGGGCGGAGAAGCAGAGGACGTCAAAGAACTACATCTATACTATATATTATATTTATGGACTTGAGATTTTTCGTTGCAAAAGGCTTCTGAACCACTCAACACTCAGACTTCAAATTTTATATGGTGCATCAGAATGGATGTAAGGGTGCACAGTTTTTAATAGAAGTCTCAAATCGTGTAGTTTTTTTTTTTTATTGGAAATTTATTATTTTCCCAATTTTCACTAGGCTCATTGACATGCTGTAGGTTTTTATGACATCATCACTTCCTGAAAATTTTCGGTGCGCACCACTGCACACTGTGTACTGTCCTATCGCTGAATATCATAAAAGTAAACTGTTTCGCTTCGTTCCTGTTGAAGTCTTTTATTGTTCGGTGTTTTTTTCACTTGAAAAAGGCGAAAGCCGAAAATTTTGTGTATTTTCTGTCTCCTCTTTAGTTTGCTTTGTATTGTTTGGGTTTTATTTCTCACACGGGGTTTCGCAATATACAACCTTTTCTTTTTGCCCAATTTTGACTGCCCTATCGCTGAGTTTTGGGGATGACCCTACGCATCTCGGCTTTTGTTCTTATTCCTTCGGTCTGAAGTGGTGTCCTTTGTTGTTGCATCTCTCTCATAAGCTATCTATGCAGCATTAATGCCTTTCTTAGTTCACAGGCGGTTCATTGAACGGGTGCTCAGCTAGTACATTGATAGCCTCAACAACTATGCCACCAAAAAGTCGATAAGTAACACCGAGCTGATAAAAAGGACTGACAACAGAGAAGCCTGGCAGGCCATGGTCGTCGATGTCTGCTCCAGACCTGACACCTGAAGAAGAAGATGATAAAACACCCCCACCATCCCCATTAGGAGGAAGTGCAAGCACGTCACTAAAATACGCATTACTCGCTGCGCTTTGCACCCAGTGACTCGCACGAAAATGCACATAGAACACAAACTCTCTAACCTTTCAATGAAATATGGCGCAGGAGCAACCCTAGACTGTTTTGGTAAATTTAGTGACGTCATTGCATTTCCTCTTTTGTAAAGTAAAACTTCTGATTTTAGTTAAGGCCTGAGAATTTTTATAAGAGCAATTTACCTTTTCATCAGCGATATGGAGAGAGCATTACACACATGTCTTGTTGAATATAGTTTTTATTATAATGTCTTCTGAAAACAAGATATGTTAATGAATATAGTTCTGCCTTAATTTAAAGAGGCTCGACGTGCGCCCTTCTTACAGTAGCCATGTCCTTTGAGACACGCCATAACTTTGCAAAAGACCTCTGAGTCTCTTGAGGTCTTCGCAATATATTTGTTATGGGGTCAGCGGTGGTTAAACCGCTGACAAGAAGACGCGGTAAGGTAAAACCAAATGAAGAAATCAACTCTGCGAACGGCAACAGAGAGGAAAATGATGGCGAGTCCAATGTGAACTCCAAGGTGGACCCTCTGGCTGACCCCTGTTCAAATCTTTGCAAATCCAACGCAAAGCTGCCTCGCGTGGAAGGAGATATAGCTAAGGCCGTTCAACAGGTAGGCTGCACAAATGTCACTGTTGACAAAGCATCCAAACAGTTCGATAGTGATGAAGAACCGAACCCCATAGCACTTGCATGTAATGAGCGTTCGAACGTTCAGACATTCCACAAAGGAACAAATTCCTCAACCATAGCAGAGCAAAAACATGTCTCAAATTTGTCATCGACATGTACAAACCGCCCTGATGTTAATCATGTCCACACCACTCGCTCTTCTGAAACCGCCAACATTCCCCCCAAAACAAAATCTGCACAAAAACTTAGTGAAACCGTTAGATGTCAGTTGCGCGAGACACGGCCTGGAGTGAAAACTGCATCTCCTCATGGATTGACGCCCGAGATTGACATCGAGGACCAAGATGTAAGTCGTGATGCGCGCACGCCATCACCCGAGTACGACGATCTTGAGGATGTGAAAGTGATCAATCCAAACCCTCTTGAGCAATCTGCATCATCTCCGTTAGAATGCTATGTTCATGTACCAGAGTCGAAAAACCCACCATGTGCCGGTGACGTGGGCGTATCTATCAGCAAAACTGATCACCCTGCCCCAGAAAGGAAAGGCGAACACAGAATGGAATTGGGACATGTTATTTTCATTCAACCCTCGCCATCCAAAGAAAGCAATATGGACCAACAACAAGGTGACGGGGAAAATGTGCCGCTCAACAGGTTTTCCCCAGTCGGGACAACACTGAAATCATCCCCATGCAAAACTAAATCGGAAGATATGTGCTGTAAGTATGGAGGGGACAGCACCCGCAAAAAACATTCTTCGTCACATGGCAACACATCATTCTCTGCCAATGTGAATAAGATGAAATGTGTAGTCGATGGAAGTCTCCGTCCTGGTGCTAAAGACGAAATTCACCCCGCAGACAGTTTTGAGGATGCTATGGAGGCTGGAAGGTGTTCTCACAAATCGTCAGTGACGTCTATAACTGGTACTAAATGCAAGCAGCGCTCCCAGACTGACATTGGTGAAAACCTATCTCTGAACAGCCCTCAAGTGGAGGAAGTCCTTGCCACCGGTGAAGACTTTATGGATGGTCTCGATGAATGCTATGTTAAGCGAAACCAGAAACAACCTTCGGCTCATGAATTGAGGAATGACGCATTGTCTGCAAAACTTGACAGCGCAACGAGAAAAGGAGAACTTACCTCTCCACGACCAGGCGCAGAAACTCTGGGCAAAGAAGGTATACGCCATGCAAAAGGAAATGAATCAAATTCTGAAAACACTCTCTTGTCCAGCTCACCTAAGCTATTTTGTCTGAAGCTCCCTAAGATAGGCCGATCAAAAAGTTCCATGGTAAATTCTGAAGGCACACAATCGGCTGGTAACTCAAGACCGACATCGGGAAGTACTCCTCCAGACCCAGCAAATGAATCTTCACAACGAGCGAATGATTCAGACGCATCCAGGCAAACTCCCAGCTCTCGCTCAAGTTCAGCTAAAAGCGCACAACAGAACTCCAGACCGCTTTCTGCTGCAAAGCAAAACAGCCGCCATGACAAAATGGGTACCACAGCTCCTACACCGGTGTCAAGTCGTACTAGCAATAAAAGCAATTCACTTCCGCCATCGGTGAAAGAATCAACACAAGGTGGTAAACAAATACGATCTAAACCTAACTCGGCCAGCAGCTCAAAGTCATCAAGCAGAGCAAGCACTCCCCGAGCTGGGTATGATTTGGGCGGTCGAGACATGGCACCAAACAGGATAAGTTCTCGACCTCCGTCGGCCAAACCGGGTACTCATATTTCAGAGACAACCCAACCTCGTTCGAGACCGAACTCTGGCAAACCTTCAGCCACTACATCTGACCCATCCCAGCTGAACGTCAGACCATCTTCGTCTCACTCACGACGAAATTTGAATACAACGCGACCTCGCTCCGGTCTGGATAAGCTCTCTCAGCTGGACGTTGAGCAGTGTACTGAGGGCATGGGAGTCAGAAAGACAGATACTGCCGGGTCCAGGTCAAGCCAGAACAGTCCTATGAGTGAAGGTAGATCAGCTTTGAAAGGCGGCGGCGAACAGACGAACGAAAAGGGAAGACGTGCAGGTATGCTTAGTACGTGTGATTTCCCACTAATTGGGTGTGGCATTTCTCCCAAATGAACTGAAAATTACGATTCCACCAGGCCTTGCTTAGCGGTAGCTTACAACGGAACTTATGTTATTTGAAACAGAAATTTTATGATACTGTTCAATGCAGAGCGCACACATCACGGGACCTCCTGTAAGGCAAATGTCAGAAACGGGCGATTATGGTTAAATTAACAATACTTTCTTCATGACATAGTCATCTTCATAACACAAATGTAACATTTTAAACCCATTTGGCACTACTAATTAGAAACCAAAAAGTTTTTACTGCATTTTCTTTTTCAATTTAGCCGTATATTTGCTCTGCTTGAAATCTCCAAAGAAGGAAATTGTTTGGAGTTTGCATTTATATGGGTATTTAATTGAGAAGAAAGCATGAAAAAAAAAAATGCGTTCTCTTCACTTTTTTAACAACTACTAAGAACGATTCTACACATAATAGTTTTGGGTCACTAAAACACTTAGCCGTCTCCAATATTTTTGTATTTTTGTATTTTGTATACTTCTTTAATCCCATTCGGGAAATTGGCCTTAGTGTCATTGCAGCCCAGTTACAACCGGAGCAGACATATCGTCGCCACAGTGCAGCGCTGGTCGGCGTTTTTTTTTTTTTTGAAGGGGGGGCCAGGGGGAGATGAGGGGAGAGGAGGAGGGAAAAGTAGGGATGAATTTTATTTAATTTTGCTCGGGCAGTGGCCTGTTCGGCCTGCTCCTTTCGATTTCCAACTGCCAAGGTATCTTTAACGTGCGCAACGTGCACACGGGCCCTCCGAGTTTTTCGTCCTACCCGAGAAGACTAGGTGCTCGATCCTACCTCCCATAGGATCAGGGACAAGCAAATATGAGAAAAATCCCACAATTCCAACGTGCCTGAACTGGCCGGGATTTGAACCGAGCAGCTTGCATCCAGACCACGGTGTCCCGGTTTACATGACACAGTTTACATAAAAAGAGGGGTTTGAAGTTCGTTGTGAGAGTTTGGTTTTCTGAAGCAATTTTCTTGAAACTGGCCAGGTTTATATATATATCTTAGGAGTTGTTGGTGCCTCAAAGCACTGCTCAGTCGTAGAAAAAATACAATAAGAACAGAATATCATCATTAAACATAGCCATCTTTACAGATCATAACGTATGCGGTTTACAGATAACTTCCTGGCTGGTCATATCGTGAGCAAGATGAAACTCAAAGATCAATAGATATATAGTTTTAGAAGCAAAAAGTACAAATCTCCATTGAAAACAATTGTGCATTACTTCATGTGTCAGATTCAGAGTGCAAAGTGCGGTCGCAATGGGCTCTAGTGGAGCACCACAGAAGTCTTCACACTCGTACATCGTTGATATCCATTTATCAAAAGGATTATAATATCTTATCGATGCAAACATGTAGTCATTTTTTTTTCTTGTTCCGATAACGCAGAACCAACCTGTGGAACTCCTCCATCTGTGACAGCCAGATCCGCCACTGAACTGACAAGCGAGGGCAAGGACTCGCCGGGCATAGCCGAGAACGAGATGCAGGCACCTTTTATTGGCTCTTGCTGTTTCCCTAAACCCGAGTTGACACACGCTGCTGATGGCACCAGGTCACCTGCTGACATGACCGTATCATCTACGAGGTCCTCTGCTTCTTTAAAAGTCAGTTCGGTTGAAATTGACGAGGACTGCGCTGGCCAGGAAAAGCCTCCATCTCGCTGCCAAACAGGCAGTCCATATCAGATACTTTGCCCACCTACAGACAAAGCAAATACGGGTAAAAAGTGGCCTACTGGAGACGTGATCGAGGTTGAACCAGCCAATAGTCAGCCCAATACCCTGAGCCAGGATCAGATTGGCAGCATCAGGAAACAGCTGTATGAAGAAGGCCTGAAGCCAGCAGAGAGAGATGGGGGCGTAGCCTTCTTTATTCCTGTGACAGAGGACGGACTACAGCCTCAGGCAAACAACATAACCATTACTGAAAGGCTCACTAAAAGCAAAAGGTGAATGTAGCTTCATAGTTAAAAGTTTTGACATTTGACTATTTCAAGTGCAGGATTTAAATAGATATTCACACATGACCATTACATGAAAGTAAAATTAATCATGTAAGAACAAAAGCAAGCAAGCACATAAATAATAAGCATTGAGGAAAATGAGACCACAGACACCCTGGCCAAAGAAACATTAAAGCGTCCTCCAGAGCACCTGAAAAATGCCACACACCAACTTAAAACCTGCTGTTAATAAATTCATTAAATCGAAATGGCAGGAAATATGGGATGAACAAACAACAAATAAACTTCACTTTATCCAAGATCAACTTGCACCGTGGGCTCATACCTCTCAACGAAATCGGAGGGATGAAATTATCCTCAGTAGACTCCATCTGGGTCACCCCCACGTCACACACCGCTTTTCACTCAGGGGGGAACGACCTCCCCCATCCCCTCGGAATACGGGGCATGCAATTGCCAACTATCGATAAAGCATATTTTGACGGAATGTGTGGATTTCATGCCTGTCCGAAGAAAGCACTATGCCTGTGGATCCATGAAAGAATTATTTTATGACGTGGACCCACAGCGCGCCTTGTCCTTTCTGACAGAATACACATTTACAAAATTCTTCTTAAATGCATACAGAACGATTTTTGAGAAATTTATCAATGTAATAATGTTGTAATAGAACTATTTATATCTACTTGTGAAACTCAAAATTGATGAAGCTCTGAATGAAGCAATTATGGTGCAAACGAACCGTAAAACCCAAACTAAAACTGGGGATAACAGGGTGACAGAAGCCATAATTAGGCCTATTATCTCATGAATGTTCCGATGAATTAAAGTTAAAATGTACAGTTTCTGTGAGACGTAACTAACGCTAGGCAGCTCTATGGTGCCGACATGAGAAACAGGAAATGCTAACAACACTCGTTTTCCATCACCACCCCGTATTTTTTCAATAAAAATGTACCGAAGAGAGAACGTTCAGAAAGAATGGAATATGGAGGAGTTTAAAAAAAAAGCAATAGGATAATAAATGTAATTAAACCAGTGTACAACAGCACACCACCAGTCACGTTTGTCCTTACATCGGCAGGTCCAGTTTGAACTACGAGGAACGAATGATTCTGGCTAACATTAACAGGCAGGTACAGCTGACCAAGAGAAAGGAATTTGCCCTGAGGGACCTCAGAAATGTTAAAGGCGCCACCAGTTCCGATGGCTACGACAAAAACAAGGCGGATGACGACCTGGATACGGATTTTGATTCTTCGTTCTGACACCGGCAAAGAGGGGGATTTATGAGCAAAAATGTGATCTTGAATTTATGCTAGAAAGATGAAGTTGAAGAGCACACAAGTCTTTATACTTCATTCAGTCTTTTTTCTAGTTTCTACAACAACAATAACAGCAACAACAAAAATAAGGTTAGAAAGAACAACAATATAGTCATTTTTTCTTCTTCAATGTTGCAGTCATGAACATACAAAACTTATATTATTATCATCACTCAAAGGGATCAGAGTGCGAACACCCATGATTATGACGTTATACACATCAACAGAAACCTTTAAGTGTGTGAAAATCTTGGTGAAAATGACTTGCATCAGCGAAGCGCATGTTACTTAAGTTATTTGAGCATTCTTGTGACCACGAATAGTATCAATGTTGTTAAGCGATTCATGTGGATGACTTTGTCCGCGAGTGGACAAAGAAACTGCATGCCTTTTTTATTGTAATAATATTGATTTTTGTTCGCTTGTGGTGCATTTCTTTGGATGCGTGTAGTATCATTGTAAGAAATACGTTATGATGTAAACATCCAGTCATTTACAATATTGACTATATAATCATGTACACCCAGGATATGTGAAACATCACAGGTGATTGATTTGAGAGCCAGCAGCTACATCTGGATACCAGGGGTACTTTACATTGTTGTTCGGAATCATTTCATAAAAATAATCATCCCGGAAGCATGGATCTTTCTTCTAGTGAGGTGACGTCAAGGAAGAATAAGGGGCAAACAGTTGTTTGTGCACCAATACAATGGCCTAGCCCATTTGCCTATCACCGAGATGAAATAGCTAGCGGGCAAAAAATGTTTACATGTGGCAACCTATCCATCGCCCTGATGTCTCTTAACTTTGAAATCATCTTCTTTATTCTCCAGTGACAAAATGTGTAATCAGTTTTCCAAAACACAGGCATGTCAAAAGCATCTTTGCTAAAATACGTGGTTGTATCTTTAATGGCTTAACATGTAAAATGTGCCAATTACTGTTTTCAGTGAAACTTGACCCCCACCCACGCAATGAAGTATCATTTACGCGAAAATACTTAGAATACATTTTTCTGACTTTTTTTTCCTTTACACCCCCAAGTCAGATTTCTCTGATATTCAAGGAGATATTGCGGACCCCACGAATACATGGTCTTCAATTATCCCCAAGATTTAATTGTTGAAAGAGTCTAGAGATCCTTTGAACATCCGTGCTTTCTGACAATGCCCAGAAAAGTCTTCTTACTGTTTGTTCTTCAGTCGAACCCATAAACCCTAACTGTAGCCATAGGTTAGTCTATTTATTTTTCCTTCCGCTGCCGCACTTCGTGTCGACATGCTTCTCAAAACTCAATCTCAAAGCTCCTGTTTTGATAGTAACAAACCAAGGAGGGTGGAGGACCTAAATGCAAGCTGACTTGAACTGGAGAAAATCAAATGGTCCACCTCATTCCATTTTTCCTCTTTGTTACCACCCAAAAATAATGATAGACAACATTTTTATACTCATGTATTTATTTTATACACACATTATACATTTACTTGCGCTGATAACAATAAACAATGGCAAAGAAACCAACCAGTTTACTGTTCGATATATTTCTTGCCTTTGCCCACCGTGATTTGTACGTTTCTCCAAGACAGTGGAAAAAGTCCGGATGGTGTTTTTTTTACTGTGCCACGCTTCTTAATATTTTCTCTGTCTGTATAGATTTAGTCGTGCGATCTGAACTCGATCATGGAATCCAATGGCTCTAGACACACTGTGTCGAACGTTACCATCACGGCATCATTGTCACCACCACTGCATCATTATCATCAGCATATCATCATATAATTACCATCCTCGTTATCATCACCTGTCGCCAATCATCTTAATAATACACAGCGCCACCTATATCATCATCTGTAACAAGTCATCTTAATAATACACAGTCAGACCAGTCAACAATATAAATAACTTGACAATCAAAACATCTCGTTGTTCAAATATTTCTTCTGGCTGATTCAGAGACATAATGATTACAAAAAAAAACAACAACAACTGTCTTTGCAAGGACAATTTCTCACATAGTATTATTATTATCGAGTTATGATTATATAGATTACTGTAGCAGGAATTCTTTTAAAAAGGACATTATGAATATATTGAATGATGAAAAGTTTGAGTGCTCACTGGACATCATAGTCTTTCAGTGCTCACAATTTCAAAATCGTCGGTTGTAGAAAGTAAATCCGTAAGTCAAAATGAAGGGTTTTGAGAAAATGCGAAAGAAAAAAAACAAAAACCTTTTTTACATTCACATGCCAGGCAATTCTGATTGCATATTACGATGGGCACATCTAATTTATATTATCTATTAAGGACACAGAATGATTTTTCTTGAAAACCGAATTTGTTCTAGGGAAGTAGCATGGGTAATTATAATTTTAACACCAGTGTCACATTCAATATGAATTGAATAGTTTTTACTTGACTGCATTGAAATTGAATGTGGCTCTGTAAATGTTAAACTGCGTGACTTAGGCATTTATATTGTACAGCTGACGAAATATTCAACATTCATTCCTCCATGAATTTGCCGATTACATTCCAGCCTCTTTTGTATTCAAACTAGTATCATGGTGACGCAGAGCATTAAACAAAATAATCATGCTTAGCCTGGCAAACTTTAGAGCAGTGTTTCTCAAAGTGGGACACATGTCCCACCGACGGTGGGACTAAAAAGATTTGAGAACCCCTGCTTGCATACACATGAGAGCACGCATGCACACAAAAACACCATGTATGGCAGAAAATGAAACATAATGAAGAAGATTTGCCGCAATTAACCTACACTTGTCATACTTGGAGGATGTCACTCTATACGACACAGTGGTTCTAAAGTTTTAATGGACACTAACCACTGGTCGATCGCAGCGATGCGAGGTACGAGATGACATTAAGGCAGACGACGTCTTTCATGGTCTTCCTTTAACTCTGCGTTCAGTTTTCTTGCACGTATCCTCTCCCATGCAGAATCTTGCTTTTTCCTGGCACCATATGGCCACTATCATATCGACGTGCTTTCTCTAAACTCAAACTAAAAACTAAGTAAATAAATTTGTTTTGGCCCCAACGTCAACAGCGATCCCAAAGCAGCATAAAACGACCACAAATTCTTTAAATTTTACGAGCCAGGAGAACGACTTTCAGAAAAAAGACACTTCGAACACTTTAAGACCATAGAACTTTTTCTAAAACCATACACTTCACTTGCGGGGGACCGATGGCTTCTTGTGTTTGAAAAGCAACGTCCTTTGTCAATAGATTTCACTTTTGTAATGACAGCTTCACAAAGCATCCTGCCCATTCTGATAGAGGGTTAAGCTCTACAACTTGATTTACATGTAGAAACGTTTATATTACTTTCAAAATTTTCAGATCGCACAAAACAACTTTTGAGAATTTTACCAATGTGATAAATATATATCAATGTATTTAATTCTGTTGTTAAACTTAACAGCTCTGAATACGAAACATAAATAAAGAACGTGTACCCAAATAGACCGTGAAGGGAGCAAAGTGGCAGTTACCGTGCCGACGCGCCTTAAAACTCAAATTCTAACTCAAACTCTAACTCAATCACACTATGGAACAGACTAAGGGCGACTACACAGAGAAAACCTCTCCAAGCCGTACGTTTTTTGGAAAGTGCCTGCTTGACCGCACATAGAGAACGCTGTTATACAAGGCCGTTTATTGTAGTTGGCTATGAAAGCTATTAGAGATTAGTGTTTATGAAAATGGATTCGTCATCTGACGAAGAGTTCTTTCTAATGGACAGTTTGTTTCCTAAATTAATCAGCCCAAAAACTAGATGTGGAGTTCACAACATCAACAGAGAGCGGGCATCTCTTGGCGAAGACCATCATTTGTTCAGACAACTTAAGTCCTACCCTGATAGGTTTTATGCCTACATGAGGATGACCTTGGAAACATTTGGGTACATCCTCAACAAGATTGAGTACCGCTTGATGAAGACTTGGTGCAACTGGCCACATCAAACTTGTGAAAACTAGCCACAGACAGCTTTGGACGGCCTTGGAAAGAATGTAGTTTCGATTCTGCGAAAAACGTCAGTACCGCGCGCTGACGCATGCTCAATGACAACTTTATCTATGTGGGACGCAACGGTTTTCATTAGGGGATTCTTTTAATTTCACAGCCCCGGGCAGTGAGCTTGCGTGGGCGTAAGCGAACGGCTTTCTCTATGTGGTCGCCTTAAGAGAATTCTTAAAAAAGACTATTATTAAAATTATTTCCAGCACTGTATTCTTTGTCTCATTTCTAAAGCATCCAAAGATGCTAGTTACTAAAATGAAAGTTGCTGTGCTCAAGGTACTAACTACTTCAATGAGAAGTCCCATTGCAACATACTAGAAATTTAGAATATTTTAACTTTATGCTGGCAAGAACAATTTGCTTCTGATAATAAATATGTAAACGAACAATAAATGCTTAAATTTTTGTGTATGCAAAGAAAATTACTCTGCAGTACGGAAAACGATGAGAAGTAAATAATCTGAGCTGATTCACAGTTTTCTTCGAAGTAAACTTTGCGGGCTACCTATTTCTGTAACACAAAGAGAATACCCCCGTGAATACCCAGACTTACAAAAATAGATCTATGCTTTTCTGGGCACTCTGATTCGCATTATTTTGTGCACCGTGATTAATGTTGCACCGGAGTGTACCGTCCAACTACCGAAAGATGACGCCATGAGTTATTTATAGATTGGAGGTGCTTAGTGATGGATCGGATTCTTAAAAAGTTGCAAAAGAAATCCATAGCCTGACAGTATTTATTTTTTTTTCTAAATGACAATTAAACAATTCACCCACAAACTGTTCTCGTAAAAATCTAATTTACCCCGTTTCCGTCTCTCCTCATCTCCGAAAGTTCTTGGCTTTTTAAAAAAATGAAACATGGCCGACCAGTTACCAGATCATAATAGAAAGATACACTGTAAAATTTCACAAGTGTACAAGAGAAAAGCCCACTTCTCCTTTCACTTGCTCGTTAGCATCACTCACTTACACATAACGTTTCCTCTATACTGCAACACTCTTGTACACTTCAAAAACACGAATTTTCCGCAATGGCAAAAGACTACGGGCAATTCCGAGCAGCTAATCTGCAAACATTATCATTTTGGCCTTTAACGTAATAATATGAATCTTGAGAACTGGTATAGGCTTGGATCATAATAAATATCTGAAGGGGTAGACAAGAGTAATACTTTTTTGTAGGCTCTAGGAGGAAACATGGAATATTTTCCTCTAAAGAGAACTGTTCTTTATGTTTCATGATAATCATGACATTGTCGTTCTTGACTACCATTTATTTTGTCTCCACACGAGGAGTAAATATTCTTCATTTCTAGCGAACGAAAATTTTCAGCTAACCTGCAGAACAGTTGCAACTGAGATATTCATAATGTTTTTTAAAATTTATTTTGCACAGTAGAAGGCTTTTAAAAGACTTTGCTGTGCATTTCTTCATATTGCTGGAAAACGTTGGTGAGCAGTTTGTGCTTCATGGAAATGATTTTAACTTGAGTGTAATTTGAAGTAACGCCGTCGATACCATTCATACAACGTGGACAATAAAAATAATATTAAAAAAAAATTTCACATGATGAACAAATATCATACAAAAACATGCAACGATGAGAACATCCCACTATCACACAAAGGCACAAGCATGCGTCCAGAGGCAGAAACATGACAGGGGATATTTGTTTTAAGGATACGCTTCTTCGTCCATCTCACATACTGGCGTATCGATGATTATGGTGGTTTTGCGTTACGATCAAAGCCGTTTTAACATCAATATTGGCCCCGGGGCAAAGCAACAGGCTGCGGCCCGCCCCCTAAGCAACTACTCAGAAATGTGCATGCATGAGGTCCCCTAAACTTTTAGGGCCTTTGTGCCCATGCTTTAAGCCGGCTGTGGTCACGGCTACTCCATCATTGCTCATGGTAAGATCTATAATCTTTTGAAAATTGTAAGCAGAAACTTCTTGTTTTTTGCCACGAGCTTATCTGTACATAAGAAATCTCACAGTCACCAAAACGTTGGTTCGCTCTCTTGTAAAATGGGGAAATGTTGATACTCCAGTCGGTGAGATGTCCACAGTTTTCTAGCTAGGTACCCACGCTGGTTCGGTCTGGGAAATAAATAATAACTGTTTTGCAAGCAGGGCATCCACAACAGATTTCCTTGTTTTAAATTATTGGAATTCCTTTCTATCTGAAAAGATTTTTTTTTTAGGCCAATAACTTCTATCCATGCAGCCCTTACCCAACATTAGGGCCCTTGGAAGGGTCGGTCTTACGAGCTGCGGGGTCTAATGACTATAATCGTGTCTGTTCTCTGAAAAACCTGTAATATTGGTACGGAAATTGAAACGGCAAAAAATCCACCAAGTAATAAAAGGAATGTGTGTATTTCCATGTATAAGGAAATGGTATTTCTATAGACATGAAAACATTCTTTCTATTTCACATCTTGAAAGGTGTTTGACGTATCCATTTCCGTTTCCATACACATGAAAACCCAGCTTTATGTGTACACGGGAATGTATTGTTGTGTGTACTTGACAAGACTAGATTACTTTAGCGCGAGCCCAACTTGGAGCAAATTGATCCAAGATGCTTGAAGCCGGCCTTAACACTTGGAAATGGATTTGCTTTGGACATTCAGGGACGTGCAAGCATGGACAAAAATCAAATAATTACACGGTATAATTGTATCAGACAGAACCCCATCCAAAATTTTTGTGGGTGGAATAGGGTGGAATGTGGACGTGAGGTGGAGGGGCGGATGGTGACCAAGGGGAAGTTAACCTTCTTGCATTGGCACATTAAAAACACTATTTTACTAAAATAAGTATAAAATAGTGGACTAAAGTACACATATCAAAATAGTAAAAGGGGAATACCGGCACACTAAAAAGTATTGACAATTAGTGCGTATTTTTCTAAAACACAGCACAGCGATTATTTTCTAACCTGTGCTCAGTGTTGAACTATATACCATGTCTGTATATCTGCTTAATCTGACATTTTAGCACTGCAATTCAATTAATTGAAGACTAAACTTAAAAGCGATGTTTTGTCCTTTATTATTTTTTGGAGAAAGATTAATTTTTTCCCCACATACTTTATTACGTAGCAAAAAAACTCAAAACAAAGCAATCAAAACACTTGTAAGTTCAAGTAAAGACATACACAATAAATTACTTTAGGTGTTAAAGTGCAAAGTATAAAGTAAAATCCATCACAAAATATTTACTTAAAATACGACTGTCGTATAAATATAGTTCATACAACCAGCTTAGCTTTAAAAAAAAAGGGGAAAAACAATGACAAAAAAACTCACACAAATCAAAAACGATCAAACAACAGTTTGTTTAAAAGGCGCCTCGACTTGTTTATCCAGTACAACGTTGGTGTTGTCTCGCTTCCAGCGGACCACCAGGCAAGTGATGAGACCACACATGGTGCAGCTGAAGACCGTCATACAACAGACTAGGAGTGTCAGTAGATTAGGCCGACCCAGGTGGTCAAAATGACTTTCTGTACAGCCAAAAACCAAGAAAGTATAAAATGTTCATTATTCATATTAGTGAGCATGATTATTTAATTATATGTCGCGGTCATGAAACCACTTAAGTGCGGAAAAGCTAGTTCACGACGTAACCAATTTCCCATTATAAATATATTTCTAGCTATAAATATCTGTATTTTTGCCCTTTAAATCACGTAGAAAAAAAATACAGTTTCATCAAGAAATCATAGAATATTTGGCAGAAAGAGTCTGCATCTGCGGTTATGAGGTTTCATGATACGGCTGGCCATACAGTTTGAATATTTAAACATCTAACCCCCAGACATAACTTTTCTTATCCCAAAACATCGAAACACACAAATTAAACTGATTTAAAAGAGTCAAATGAAAAAAAAAACAACGACAAAAATCTTGAAACTATATCTGTTTTATTAGAAAATCGGGAGTTATAGTGTGATTACTTAGTGTACGAAAGAAGAAGAAGAATCTGTTGATAATTTACAAGTGTTGAAAATGCAACGATTTGGGGCAAGTTGGCATATTTTTGAACAAATTTCACTGGTCAGTAGACGGTTAACTCAGATATGCCAGGAAATGGGGTACCGGTACATAAAATACCTGCCCCGGTCAAACTGTTGAAGTCATTATTATGATATTCTGCAAAATTTGTTCCAGCATCATTTCATCAGTGATACTAATAGAGTTTGTTAGTGGCCATGCTTCAAAGGAATTCAAGACCTTTTAAATTTTGTCCGCGTACATCTTTATGTCTTTCTATGCGTAATATGATATTTTGTAGAATTTAAGGCTCAGCGGTTAAAAAGCCTTTCATGATTGGAGGCCTTAGTTCCTGTATGATATGTGAGCAGCTTATTTAACAGTGTTGAGAAAACTCACGTATATGACAAAACGGTTTCTGATATCCACTTGCACAAGAGCTGGGACAGTATCCGGTCACATGATGACAGGTTTCCTCGTTAGCACAATGGCCGCAATTTAATGAGCACCCAATACCATAGGTCCTGTTGCTGCAAGCTGAAAACAAAATGCCAGTGATGAAAAACGGAAAAACAAAACTAGAACAAACAAACGAATGAATAAAAAATACACGGGTGAACAAATTAGCGGACAAAGTCGCAGCCACAACAAAACAATACTAAGCCATATTAGTTGCTGTTTCAGTCTTCGTCAAACATGAAAAGGATGAAAAAAAAAAGTTTTAACTGTAGCTAGCCTGCGACCGTTTTTCACAAGGAGTCGCAGAACAATGCCTTCACCCTGGCACAAATTGATTACTCTATCAGGGGTGTTACATAAATTTATAGCTCAATTACTAATCTCAATGAAAACAAGGAGTTGCTGCCTACATTTTAATTCTTCTCTACCTATAGCGGTATTTTTGGCCATCTTTGGTGGATCTACTGAAGTTCTTCCTTTCTGAATACTATAAATCCCGTTGGATACGACAAAACAAAGGCATTTCATGTAGGTGAAAATAGTTAATCCGTATTTCATTAAATTTCATGACAACATCCAGATCCTTTACTCGCCCACTCTTTCTGAGCAGTTCACAACAGCAGGGCATATTCGCTTGCCTCTGACTTTATGCAAAGATATGTGAGACCCGACCTGTGCAATATCATTATTCATTCACATTGTAATTTCACAAACTTCCTCCGAACTTCTATAATCCTGTGATCTCTTTCATTATTGGCCGCATCAGTAGTTTTCTAGTAGAATTTCTTTGCATTCAGTCCCAGATGCTGTACTGTCACAAGGGCACCCGGCTTATATTTATATTACACCTGTCGTCATGATGGCATTCCAACTTCGTGCGCTAATTAACGACTCTAATTGATATCCGTACCTAAATACTGGCTGCATCTCTAAAACTGATTGCCAAGGGGCCTTTACATGGAAATAAAAATTAATGAGGTGTCAAAACAGATTTTGTTTGTGTGTTTTTTTAACTTCGAAATCACAAACCACATTAAATAAATGATTGGAGCACAACTGCAAGAAATTCCCGAGCCTCAAACTTTTCATTAAAATATTTTTCAGAGTTGGATTAAACAACAGGCCATGTTTCCCAGTTCTATCTTCGCTCCTTCGCGGATTGGTTATGGAACACCCCTCTGAACGACATTGACTCGAGTCAAACAATGTTTGCTCACATACTGTCAACACACGACCGGCCCTGCCATCCAGGTGACCACTGTGTCGGACACGCCCCGTCAATGATATCACATGACTGCTGACAATGCCCACAGGTACGGAGGCAATTTCTGCCATAAGTTCCAGATTTGCAAACTGATGAAAAAAAAAGAAGAAAAGATTGTAACATCTCGGTAAATATGGTTCGCCCAACGGTAATCTTTGTTTACATCCAGTAAAACTTTATGACAGTTTTATTATATTGCCGACCCTATCACGAAGCAGCACAAGTACGAGAGGCCTGATTTTTACAAGAGAGGAAAAAAACAACAACAACCAATTGTTTCACTTGAACTGCATTCTTTATCTTAAATACGTTATCAATGATATAAATAAGTATTTGGAATACAGTACTCCCCCCTTAATCACTAGGCAAAAGAAAAAAAAAATCGTTATCGAGTTTGTAAAGCACTTGGCAAAAGATAGTTGTCATCAACTATTGTGTGAAAACACTTGTGCGGTTTCTTGATAGGGCAGGCGATGTAGCAACTCTTTTGATTAAGAAATAAACTGCAAAATTAACCGTTTCAAAATAATACAAGACTGTGAAAATAAAATAAGCCGGAGACTCAAACTTCTTCCAGAACTAAACTCATTTGTATCGCAATGAAACAAAATAATTGATAGAATCGGCATTTCACTGAAGTATAGGATTATGATATTTTGTGAGGAAAAATCTGTCATTGACACACGTTTATGATATCTGTGTTTACAGAAATATTTAAAGATGTTGACTTTTTTTTCTTCTCTATCTCTAACTGTCATTTTTATGCTAAAGATATAGACGTACACACTCATACCCCTATACCTACACACACTTACAATAACACGATATGATTTCAGGACAAAAACAAAAAACAAACCTACAGACCAGATGTCTTGAATCTGGGTCACCGTTGTTATTCAGAATGTTTAAAGTAAAACCGCCCCCCTCCCTCCTTTCCCGTCCTCCTAAGTATTGATTCATGTACAGAAAAAAGCCAGTGATGATGGATTTCCACTAGGTGTAGATCTAAAATTGCATTGCATTGCATTGACTGAATGTGTTTCAGACACTTCCATCACCAGTTTTAGAGAGTTCTTTTCACATTTTGTTCTTTTTTATGCTTTTTTAGATTCACACATTTTTACTAGAGGACAAGCTAAATATCAGTGACAGTTCTTGGAAGCTGCACAAAAACAGTGTTAATATTCACGTTGAAGGATTCCCGTTTCTTTTATTTTGAAGAAATTGATCTTTTTTTTATTACTTACCGTCGTCACACTTCAACCCTGACCATCCTGCCTGGCAACCCATGACGTCACAATGTCCAGTTTTCTTATGGCACGCATGATTGAAGCAATGACCACAAGTGTATCGACAGTTCGGTCCCCAGTGACCGTTCAGACACTCTGAGATTGGGGTGTGAATGATTTTTTAATCATATAACATTTAAACTATGGAAATAAATTGAATTCCAAGCATAGTAAATGTTCACTAAAACACCCACGTAAATAATATTATGTACTGAGATATGAATCCGGCTCTGAGAAAATAAGACTGTGTAAAAATTGTCTAATTTAGTATTTTATGTCATCTTATAAATCATTCATTTTTGAGTACACATATCGCGTTCGTCTTATTGCCACTATGCATCGTCAGTTATGGCCTTTGAAAGTGAGTAACCTCCAAATGTTGGACCAATTCAGACCCAAACATCCAGTTCCCCAAAGTGTCTTGGCCAAAATGTTTGAAATACATGTCATTCAATTCGGTAAAGGGGAAAATTAAAATTACACACGATTTCATTGAATATCCAGAGTTCTGTCCCTTGATTCTGGCACAAGGCGCCTCTTTGCACTCAATAGCCTAGTTTTGACATAATGCCATTTTCTCAGAGCCGCCCAATATTATATAAATTTTAATGTCTATTCTGAATAAAACAGGCAGGTAACTGATTATTAAGACGAACTGTTAGAGGTAGAGAAACAAATTTAAGACATTCGAAAAGGTATAGAGATAGACTGATATGGGTGGACAGTTTGCTAGCTAGCTAGAAAGATTTAGGCAGAAAATAGACAGCGAGGGAGACTGATAGGCGAAAAAACATATCCAGTATGCAGATGGTGAGACAGTCTGACAGATGGTTGGATTAATGGATAAATAGGATGGATGGACGGCTGGATAGATGGATGGATGGATGGATGGGTGGATGGATGGATGGAAGGATGCATGGATGGATGGATGGATGGATGCATGGATGGATGGATGGATGATGAATGGATGGATGGATGGATGAATCGATGGATACATAGCCGTATGGCTGGATAGATGGGTGGATGAATAGCTGTATGGATGGATAGATGGATGTATGAATTGATGGCTAGCAGGATGGATGGCTGGATGTGCGGATGATATATGGATGGATGGATGGAAAAGGCTCTGTGAGTAACATTACTGATGGAGCAAAATTTCAATAGGATGTTTGCCTTGGCCGCCAAAGATAACAGTACACAAGCGTCTAACCTATGTCTTTTTATCGTCATATCTCTGTGTGATAATTATTGTCACGATCACGTGCGCGAAGATGGTCACGACCACGTGTGTGATGAGTACCTAACTTATTTACCTTTCAAACCCAGCTAACAAGCCAAGCAAGCAGACCAGCGATCAACGGACACATGGAGTGAGATTTAAATTAAACGATATTTAATTATAAATGCATGACAAAACTTATGTCAAAACATTCAACTCATGATAATCACATACATAGTCACAAAAACAGAGATATTTGAAATTTACTCTTGGGGATCATGGCTATTCTCTATTCCCCGTTTCACATCTAGATCTAACCCCTCTGTCCATAAACTTAATTACGTATACTTAATAGTCTCTGTCAACAGCTGCCCTCCTCGTTGATGCAGTTTCACGTCTCCAGAGTTCACACGATCCTTTCTAGATCTCTAACTTCGACGATAAAAGGGGAAACAGACGCCCCTGGCTTCTCACAAATAAGAACACACAGTTCACACCCGCCATCGTAGATTACTTGTTCCTTGAGGGGTTCTCGACATCCCGTCCTCAAGACTCTTCAACTTGCAAACACACAGCACACTGACGGTTCACACCCGCCATCGTAGATTCACGATCTTCTGATGGGTGCCCATCCTATCATCAGAACTCCTCAACTTCTGCAAACACACAGCACATCGACGGTTCACACCCGCCATCGCAAATCACGAGCTCCTGAAGGGTTCCCGTCCTATCATCAGGACTCCTCAACTTCTGCAAACACACAGCACATCGACGGTTCACACCCGCCATCGCAAATCACGAGCTCCTGAAGGGTTCCCGTCCTATCATCAGGACTCCTCAACTTCTGGTCCCCATGGCACGACCTTCCACTTGTCGCCCGGACCGATAAATTCTTCTTATTGGGAAATAAATGTGAACATCATGGATCCCTCACACACCTAACACTTCTGGTCCCCACTGGCACGACCTTCCACTTGTCGCCCGGACCGATAAATTCTGCGTCTTCCTTTAGGAATGAATAACTTGGGAACCACGTGTGTCGAGCTTCTCCTCTACTTATACTCCCGAGGTCTTTGCACACGCGACTAGTTTAAAGCGAGTCGTGTGTATCTATTCACGCTCGTCAACAATGTTAAAAACCGTGTTTTCCCCTGCTAAGCTCACCCCCCTTAGACTCGTGGCGCACAAGGCCACCGACCTTCCTCGTGATAGTAATCTTTCATGCTAGTCAACAACTTAAAAACTCCCCTTCTCCCCTACTAAGTTTACCCCCTCTATACTCGTGGCGTACAAGGTCATCAACCTTAATCGTGACATTATGTTCACAGAAATATGTTATGGCGTGTTGTCAAATTCACTGCATAGTGGTTGGGGTGGAGGGGTGGGTTAGAGATCATCGCATGGATGAGTACACCGACCAGAATTGAAACCCCCATGAGCCTACGAGAGATCTTCAGAGGCCTCAAGACAGACAGGTGTTTCGGCCCTTGACTTCCTGCACTGTACGCCAGCCGCTACTTTCGGGTGATATACAAATTATTTACCTCTTCTTCCCTCCTTTCCCAACACACCTGTACGGAGAAAGTCTGTGGGGTCGCATTAGCGCGTGGCGCAAAGTTAAAGTGCTAAGTAGCCGATCTTCTCATATTCTTTTATTTATTTTCAGATCTTGTTTCACTTTTTATCTTAACATATATATTTAATCCCATAAAGGATTCAACATCGGAAAGCTTCTGAAATTTAAATTGATGAAGCTCTGAATACCAAATATATTATTATATAAAGTACCCAAATATGTGCGGTAAGAAAGTCACTGCTCTGGAACCCGCAGGGAAACAGGAAGAGGGGCAGGCCACGAACAACATGGAGGAGAGGCATGGAGGAGGATATGAAGAGAGGTGGCTACACATGGAATGAGTCGTCAAGGATCGCCCAGGATAGAGACAAATGGAAGGCTGTCGTTCGTGGCCTATACTCCCCCTGTAGAGTAGGGTGAAAGGGCGATGATGATGATGACCCAAATATCCGTGAAAGGAGCAAAATCATCTCTTATCGTGTCGTCGTGCCGTATAAGCCCAAACTAAACAACAACAACAACAACAACAACAACAACAACAACGTAAGAAAAACCGACAAATACTGTGTATTTTCTCTATCTTTACTTCATTTGGAATTTATTGTACATTTTTTTTCTGGTCCCCCCCCCCCCCCCTTTTTTTTTTTGGGCCACATTTTAACCCAGGTAATGAATCATGCCGTGAACTCACCTTTAGTACAGAACAGGCCCTCATAGCCAGCGCTGCAACCGATCGGACACACCCCTATCTCTCTGTCACATATCGATTCTCCATAACACTGTCCACAAGGAAACTCACAACTCTGACCGTGCCAACCCTCTGCACATTCTGAGACAAAAGCAGGGAAAAATAGTAGAGACATAAAACAGTTATGAAGAATATAACATAATGGGGGAAATATCTTGATTGGCTGGTTTTCTTACGTCCCCACTGAGATAATCGAAAGAGTGCACTGTATTTAACGTAGGAACGCTCGATTCTGTCGATTTTTGACCCCACCCCCACCCCCCCCCTCCTCCCCCAACTCGGCCCAGCGTACATAGTGGATCGCCTCTTAGACAGATCAAACACTTCCATCAATGAAAATCGACCCTTGAAACAAAAAATGATGCAGAGACACATACTCCTTATACACTCAGCGTAGTTTTACAGTACGCGGTCAGCTACGGTGGATAGAAACCCATATTTCTATAACTGCTTTATACCGTACCTATTTCACCTCCAAACACCATTACAATTATTACAATCAGTTTACAAAAAAAAGGGGGAAAAACGAAATAACTGCACTGCTACACCCAAAATTTATGATTAGAAAATGCATAATTATAAATTAAATATTATTATACAAGCTTCGGTCACTTTCATGTTTCGCTACTACGAAACTTTGTCCTGTACAGAGGCATTTCCTCAAATCATTCTACTCCCTCGACAAATTTTATCTTGCCTTTATTCTTATGTTGTTTCTCCACAACATCAGCCGCAATACGTAGGCCTACATATTATTGTGGAGTCTTTTATGTTATTCCATTAGCTGAACACTACATGAAACGTTTGAAAAAAAACAAACCCCGTTGTTCTTTTGAAAGGCTGTCTCAAAGTATTCAGGAAAATGTTTCTCCATCAGAATATTTCTGTGTCATATATAGGAGACAAGTGGAGAGAAAAGAGATTCGATACGACCCACGAGATAGAAGAGAAAGAAAACGATGAAAAGAGATGAGAAGGAACAGCACTGGGAAGAAAATAAGAGCAAAGTATTAAATGGACGTAATATAAATTTAATAGTCCCATGCAACTGGATTAAAAGGAAGAGAAAATAAGAGACGGGACACAAAAAAGACATAACATAAATGAAGGACCCTCAGAAAAACAAAAGTATGAGACGAAATGAAAAAAAAAAGAGGAATAAATGAAATGAAGGTATATTACAAAAGAGGAGGAGATGGAAAAGAAAAGAATAACGACAAACAGGAAACATGTAGAAACAAAAATGATGAAAGTGCTCATATTTCAAGAAGAACAATGCCATGCAGATGTGGAAAATGACACCAAAATTTGATTACTTGTATCACACTTGTGACCCTTCCAGCCAGACTCACACCTCCACGGACACAGTCCACTGTCTGGGTAACACGTAGCGTTGTCAAGGCAATGTTGACATTTCTGGACACAATCTATACCATAGGTTCCAGCCTGGCACTCTGTGGGCAACAGGTGGAAGGCATTAAATAACGACTTATCCTACCGTCCATCCATCCATCCATCCATCCGTTCACCCACCCACCCAACCATTGATCCATCCATCCATCCATTGATCCATCCATCCATCCATGCATGCATCCATCCGTCCATCCATCCAGCCATCCATCTATCCATCCATCCATCCATCCACCCGCGGATTCATTTATCTGCCCGTCCATCTGCCGAGAAGTCTGTACACCTACCAGTCATCCTTATTTCTCTATCAAATCAATCGGTCTCCCCCTCTCTTTCCTGTTTTAACGTCCCCATCACATTGTATGAATCAAGTGAATATGCATATTCAAGCAAGCAACCAACATAACCCTACACCCAACCATCTACCCGTCATATACATCAAAACAAACCTTGTTTACAGCGTGATCCCCTCCACCCAGGCGCACAGCCTTCCCTGCAGGTGCCGGTCACGTGATCACACGGTTGATTATTAAGGCAGTGACCACACGGATACCTACATGCTGACCCGTACCGACCCTGACAAGCTATGAGAAAACGAACATAAACATACATCATTTGATAGTTTGAAATGACATCATATCTCAAGCTGACCGTCTCGCGAGCCCTGTCACGAACTCCCACAGGTGTATTCGCACAATGCAGATGACTTTTTGGTACATGCCAAATAAAACAAATTATGAATTTCTTGGAGGAAGCTTCTTTCTTTTCTCTTGAATAATGGGGACTCTTTGGTGTGTACACAATGTCAATGTTTACTGATTTAACCAAAAAAAAAAAAAAAATCAAAATAAAGAATTCATTTCGAATAAAACTGTTTATTTCCTCTGCTGTAAAAGTAAGTCCCTAACACTTTGCATGATTTCATGATAGGATCTGATAATTGATAACCTTAATTTCAAATAATTACAATATCTTCAACACGGTCACATGAATAGTTTTTTGGGTGGTTATGAAATAAAGTCACACACTTTGTGTCTTGGATATCTACAGGCATTTATGAACAATGAATAAAAGTACTGGACACAACACATTCTGGTTGATAACCTTAGAAAAGAGAACTTATACTGAAAATTTCATTCTCCATCGAGATTAATTGTAACAAAACTAATAACAGGTCATTTGGATTTTTATGTTGTTTTTGTTGATGTTGTTCGCCTTTTGAAGTAAGATTTTTTTTGTATCAAAATGTTAAACAGTGCTCAGTGATACATTAACAAAAACAACAACAACAACAACAGCAATAAAACTTCAAAAAACAGCAACAATATGCGGATGAAATTCATTGTGATAAACTATGAGAACTATTGCTGAATTTGCAACATTTAGCAATCATGATAATATAATACATTTATTAAGATTTGACTTGATCGTTATTCATTCATCCCAATAAAAGGTTGGAAAGGCAAATATTCAGGGTCATTCTTGGCCTCTAGAAAGTATAGTCAAAGTGTTAGTGATTATAAGTCAATTATACGTGTAAATTACACCTCTTTTCATTTCTTGACTTACTTTGAGAAGCAAAAAAAACAAAACAAAAACAAACAAACAGGCAAATTCAATCTAACTTATGGCAAATGCTCTTCTTATGTTGCGCCATTGATCAATATCGGTTACAACAAAAGACAAACTAATAAACTAAAAACAAGACGTATCTACATTGCGTAATAAAATGCAACGACAAAAAAAGTCATCATAAACAATCATTTAAGCTGGATGTTCGTTAATGTAATGAGCTGCCCTATATTTTCCATAATGGCCCCATAAGAAATGAACATCATGACAAACATTATCGTGAGTTTTCCCAAGCCACTGGATTGCAGTATGTTTAGTGTACTGAACGTAATCATTGCGCTCAGAGAATATTTCGGCTTTTTGTTATGTCCATTTCCGAAATTCATACATCAAACGCCCGCGAGCTGGAATTGTCTTTTTATGGGGGGAAAATACCACGGCTCGTGTACAATGGGTGAGAGTAAATTTGGAATAAAAACGTCCAGTGGGTATGTATGTGCAACTGCGGGTGCTAAGGGAGGGGATGGGGAGGGAGCGGGGCTGGAAGAGAATACAGAACCGTGAAATGGACAATTTGCACTATGAATGTTAGTTTTTGCAGACTGAGCAAACACTAATGGGCAGAAATCGATATCAACCAATTTCGTGTTAAAAAATCGTGGTTGAATCGTCTATTGTGCGAGTGCTCCAGCTGGAGGGTAACTGAAGTGGACAGAGGAAACCGGGGAGGGGAGAGGAGGGGAGGGGAGGGGGTGGGGTAAGGATAGAGAGGAAAATGATGGGAAAATGAGACGCAGTCCACTTTACTGCCTTTTTACATGTGCAATGTGCGCTGTGGAAGCGGTGGCCAACGCTGAAGAAAGTCAACACAATAGCGACGCACTGTTCAAACTAATGGTAACGAATGAATGTCAATAGGAGAGAGAGAGAGAGAGAGAGAGAGAGAGAGAGAGAGAGAGAGAGAGAGAGGCAGAGACAGAGAGAGACACAGAGGGACACAGAGAGAGACACACAGAGACAGAGAGAGAGAATGAGAGAGGGAGGGAGAGAGGGAGAAGGGGGAGGGGTCGGGAGGGAGAGATATGAGAGAGAACAGACCGACCGAGATAGAGAGAAAGAGGAAGGGGGCGGGGGGGATGAGAGAGAATGAGAGAAAGAGAGAGACAAAGAGAAAGAGAGACAGAGAGAGATAGATAGATAGATAGAGAGAGAGAGAGAGATAGAAACTTAGTGATGATCATGATGATCATATGACTTGAGAAAAAAAAATAGCAAAGAAGAAAACAAATAAAACCAATCAGAAGAAGACAAGGCACTGGAACAAGATCATAGTTATTGACTGCTCTTGTCTATACATTCATATTCATGAGATGGTGTTATCTGCTTAAAAGTGCTCCCTATTTCATTGACTGGACAAACTTCCACTCGATCCAACTATTAAATTTTGTTTGATTTCAATTGCTTCATTTCCCTATCTTGGTTTTGATTGACGAATTAGTGACAAGAAGCTAACGAGACCATCGGAGATACTTTGACAAAGTAATTTTTAATTTCCCAAGACAACGGACTCAGAGAGACCCCTGTCAATCGGACATACTTCCACATTACAATCATACACTCGAAAAACGAACTTTCCCACGACGGCAATAACCTTACCTCCTCTTGTAAAGTAAAAAATTGGCAAAAAGAAAAAGTATGTAGCAAAGTCTCGCGTAAGGAATAATATCCAAACGATACAATGGAACGCAAAGAAAATGGGGAGACAAAAAAAAATCTCAGTTTTTCGGCGAAGCACCCTTTTCAAGAAACCCACCACCACCACCAATACTACCACCAATACCACCACCAATACCACCACCACCACCACCACCACCACCAATACCACCATCAATACCACCATCAATACCACCACCACCACCACCACCACCACCACCACCACCAATACCACCATCAATACCACCATCAATACCACCATCAATACCACCACCACCACCACCACCACCACCACCACCAATACCACCACCAATACCACCATCAATACCACCACCACCACCACCACCAATACCACCACCAATACCACCATCAATACCACCACCACCAATACCACCACCAATACCACCATCAATACCACCATCAATACCACCACCACCACCACCACCACCACCACCAATACCACCACCAATACCACCACCAATACCACCATCAATACCACCACCACCACCACCACCACCAATACCACCATCAATACCATCATCAATACCACCACCACCACCACCACCAATACCACCACCAATACCACCACCACCACCACCACCACCACCACCACCACCACCACCAGCAACAACAGAAAAACAAAATGGGTATACCTGTTCAATTTTCCCTTTTGTTTTTCTTTTGTTTTTTCCATTTTTTTTTTACTTTGTTTTAAGCCCCGCTGCGACACCCACATTTTTTTCTGTGGTTTTAATAATATTTTGTCTACCTCCTCTTGTAATCTATCTATCTATTTCTCTCTCTCTACAATCTCATTTTCCAAAGACAATTACGACATATTAACATAAATATAAAACAGCAGGCACTAGCCAAACCTTACTACAGTAGATAACTTTTGTCCACCTCATTCCTAAAGAGAAATTTGCATTGAAGACCTGAACAATTACAAGAAAGATCAACAGACACCTTTGGAAAAAGAATACAAATTCTGCCCTAGAATTGCTTCGATTCACTTTCATCACCAAATACTGTGATGCATTCCCTCCGATTCCGCCAGTGCACTATGACTGAGCATGCGCACTTGCAAAAATTGGCTGTTACCAGAGTCAGTATGTATCTATATAGAGAGGTTTCACTATTGGTCGATTTGCACTGCGAGACACGGGAAGGCCCGCGAAACCACTGTTAGCATGGAGCGGAAAGTAGGACGCTGAGGTAAACAAAACCCGTGCATTTCCAAGGGGCGTAAGAGCTTACAAACGGCTCTAAATAGTTTCAACCAACCCAAAAAATATGAACAAACCACATTAAGCAGATATGCACACTATCTTTAATGAAGACCGTAACTTTCAATTATTCCATTTCTTGTTTACCGCAGCGACCTAGTTTCGCGATTTGGCGGAATTGAGATCTCTCTATACACCAATACTCTCTGCTGTTACCCAAAAAGAAAAAGTAAAACTCTTTGGAGAACCAAATAAAAGTGGCCGTGGAACTTCAGAGTCAGACAAAAGACGAAATAAAATTCAAATTTGGTAGGGGCACAAGTGCTGTCACGTCTAACGAAACAAACCAATACAATATGAAAGCCACATAGATCCAGAACCCTCAAGAGAAATACAACCATAAAATTCTGGTCTCAACGTACAGTCTAACATCCAGCTGTTCAGCAATAACTATAATAATATAACTACATTGTATAGTTACCTGTAATTGTATCTATCTGTCTTGATGTCTGCCTGTCTGTCTAGTTATCCGCTATTTTATTCAAATTATGCTGTTGCTTTTTTCCCCAAACGGGAAATTTTATTGGTAGTGATTCATAACGTCCAGGTTTGAGATTCTGTGGTTCTTCCCATTTATTTTGAAATGAATGGTAAATATTCCATTTCATCGGATTTCTAGATCATCCAGGAACAACAGAAAAATACATATGAAGGCAAACAGAGAAAGACACAGAGGACAGTTTTTGCCCTCCCTCAACAAGACACTATAGCCAGATTCGTGTCATATTTCACTAAGATTCTTTACCACTTCATGTATGTCCGTTACTGAGTTTATTGAATTATGAAATATGTTTAAGCGATGATGCGCAAGATGTGTGTACCATGTACCTACTCTTAAACCCTCTGTGAAAGAGAATTTCACTCGTGGGATAACAAAATGATCTTATTTAAACTTGTCTTATATTTTGATAGTTATTTAACCAGACATAAGATTATGCTCTGCACAGTATTCTAATTGCCAAGGACTTGTACTTGTCATCAAGTCACCACCATAATGAAATACGGTATATCTCCCCTTCAACTTCCCTGCCACTTTGCTTCTAAAGAGATTTAAGTCAAATGCACATCAAACTAAACTTGTAATGCCTTATCCAAATTCTTACATAAAATAAAATTATGGAGCTCAGATTTGATATATCTAGTATCACTCTATTTCCACGAAAAGGCAAGGAACTAAAGGAAACAATGCTTCTTTTGATAGCATGGGCCAGTTTCAAACCTCAGCAGACAGATATTCATTTTGATAGGGGAAACCGAATGTGAGCAGCATATCGATCCCTTATAGTAACACGTTGTCCGCCCATCTGGCGTCTCTGCTATCAATCGTTCGCATGTAGGAGGACAGGACGGAAGTTTTTAGAGCTAAAGTACACTTAAAATGATTGCGCCATCCTTAAGACAGTCCTTAGCTAGACACCACGAGACATTCTAAGCTCATTGTACTTGCAAATGTCGCCAAATCTATTGTCACATCAAGCGATGGTCGCCCATTATTTATAGACCGAGGATGCCACTTTGACGCCAAGCTTTTGAAGGAAGTGTTGATGGATGCGCCATTATATCCTTTTCAAACAAAAGAACGGCAGCTTTATGCTATCAGCATCTGCATGAGAAAATACAATATCAATATTGTCCAGCAGCATTTTTTTTTTTGATGCCATTAAACTTAAGAATTTTTGATTTTTTGGGTGTATCCTATTCTCCAACATGTCGACTCACGTAATGTGCCCATATTTGTCGATTGAAAATTTATAAAAATCTGTTTATGAAAATTCTATAATCTACATACTTTTCCAGCTGCCTGCCATTCCGACGCCTCTCCGTAACAGGAGTGGAGCCCCGCCCCCCTTCATCCTTACCGACCTCACGCCGAGAACAATCAAAATACATAATTATTTTCTACACTTGTGGTGGGAATCGTCCCCAGACCTCTGCCCCTATTCTCAACTCTCACAAAAACTAGAAAAATCGCCCCAAAAAAGCTTTTGTTATCGCTTTTGCCCGACTTAACATAAAAGTGCAAAGACATCCTATCTAAAGGCTGCAGGTCGAAATGTCCTCAAAAGCTCACCATTTGACCCAAAAAATTATACAGGCTAGTGAGCCACAAGCAACAGGCATTAATGGCAAAGACAAGAAAACACCGAAAACACGGACCTTTCCCATCCTCATGGATACTGTCCTCTCGATGTCATAATTATTAATCTGCCTTTCAAATTAATGTTTTGTTGAACTGTTTGTCATTTACGTCATAAGTGAGCTCTTCGTAAGTACTGTACGTCATATGCAAAGAGGTTTACATATATATGTTTACAATGGGGATATCATTGCTATGGAGTGGGGATCTCAGTATATTTGTATCTGCATTAGGTATTTCAGAAAGTTGGAAATCTTGGACGTTTCTATCCACCTTATTCGGATTTGGAGAAACACAGTTTAGCCTATAGATCTCCCCAGTCATGCTAATTTTGAACAGTTGGGTTTTTGAAGTGCTGCATTTTTAATCACATAGTCCGTTTCCGGAAACTTAAAAAAACAATTTTCCGTTCGTCCTGTAAAAAATTCAAATTGGAATCAGTTGAACAGAAACATGCAATAACGATGTGCGTTTCAGTGTATGTACGTAATTATTGTTTGTCAATATGGATATGCATATTCATTTTCTGTATTAAAGGCAATACGTCTATCATGAACTAGTCCCTTCTCATAAACCAGGTAAATCATACAAAGAATTATAACTATATTAATGATTCAGCCTTTAAAACCAGCTAGTAGAAAGCTTAGCGTACTGGGACTAGGATATTTTGAACATTCCAAATAATGGAAATTCAATAGTTCCAGAACCTGAAATGTCAAGTCTATAATTGTAGTGATCTTAATTAGATTTCGAAATGTTAACGATGGCCCAAACAACAATAACACCACCACCACCACCACCATCAACTACAACAACAACAAAAACCTAGCAGAATCTACAACAACAACAACAACAACAATAATAACAGCAACAATAACAACAGGTCTAAGAAGAAAACAACAAAACTGATAACACAATAACAAA
>OZ007571.1:18866085-18891043 GCA_963931925.1 Onchidella celtica
TGGGTGGTCGTTAGAGAAAAAAAAAGAAAGAGAATACCCACTTATCTTAGATTGTTTGTCCGTTTATCTTTCTGTCTCCCTCAGTCTGTGTATTTGTCCGTCTGTCTTTCTCTCAGTCTTCTATTGTCTGTCTGTCTGTCTGCCTGCGGATCTGTCTGTCTATCTACTTACTTACATACCGGTCTACTGTTTGTATCTATTATATAAAAATAACCCGTTTAAAAACTCACGATCAATGCCATTGAAAATGACTGTGTAAACTTAGCTAACCGAACATAATCTCCATGAAGAAAACAGTTCTTTGCACTAGCATGTCAACTCGCCACCAGCCTGTTCTGTTACTCGATGACGTCACGCAGGTTCCTACGTCACCGTCCACAGCTCGTGCTCCTCTTGACCAATCAGGTGTCTTCATGTCGGTTGGCATTCCTAACACCACGTTCTCTGGAGAGAAATAAAATACATTAAATTACGTTGATTTTAGTTTAATTCAGACATTATTATCAGTCAGCACATCTATCTACTTCTATGCAAAACCTTAAACCAAAAATCAATCTTACTCATTTAACTCACATACAGATTTGGCGTGTGGAGGTCATCTATATGTCATTCATAAATTCTAAACCTTTGAACGCAAAAGGCTTTTTTTATTAGGCCACCTGCAGTGTCCAAATTTTGCACCTAGGTTTTAAATACGGTGGAGGGTGCACGGAACAGGGGCTTTTTAAAATTGGTTTTGTTTTTTAATATTTTGTGGGTTTGCTTTGTGTCGCTGATTGCTCGCCTCCGATCCCTTTCTTTCACGAGCACATGACCTGTAAGGTCAACACTTCCTGCTCGAGGGTAAAGTTAGGACACAGGTATACTCTATGATCTCAGATTGATTATGATAGTTAAAGTTTATAGCTTTTCTTGTTTACTCCAATAAATTGTTTACTTATTAAACTTCGTCTTTTATTATTCTAAAGCCTTAGTTATATGGGCCCGACGCCCATTGCTTTGGGAATTATTTCGGTTTGCCTAGACAGATGTAGAGAGGGTGGAAAGTGACGGGTCGTGTTTAGGAAAGCGAATAAGATAAGATAAAGGATGCCATTTCATTTTATATGGCTTTTGTTCTTTTATGTTGCTTATGAAATGAAGTAATATTGCAAACTGCGATAAATTGCCTCACGCAACGAGACCCCGTCCTCCAGAATATAAGTCTAAATGAGTGAAAACCAATGAGAAGTTCGCTTTCCTTGTATGTATTCATAGGAAATTATATATGCAATTTAAACCAAAAAAAAAAATCCACTTTCATTGTTTGACCTACCGGCCTTTAGGTTCGCACATTCCTTCTCCCCTGTCTCCCATTCAAGTTTTTCAAAGCACTCTCTATATTCAAACACGAAGAAAATTCGGTTTTAAAGCAAATATAAATAACAATAAGACAGGGTTAATCTAATGGCGCTAATACTGCAACCGTTTTTTCATTACATTTAAACATTCAGTGAAAGAATTTCTTCATGTGACAATTTTTGATTAGACAAAGCTTATGAATTATTTTTTTCTTACGTATTCAGTTACATATTTTATCTTACATATTTTCTGTGTCACAGATGGCAGGCCAGGCCCTAATTGTATTACAATTGAATCATATTCCTATGCATACCTCATCCATGGCTTGACTCAGGGCTTGGATGTTCAAGCTTCATTTTTTGCGCATTTTACAATTGAGATGGTCGTTTTTTTCCATCTATCTTAGTGGTCACCTTCTTTCTCTTTGGCGCGTTATTGTTTCAAGAGATTGTCAATTTTAAATGAATACAGAGATTCAAAATGAGTGTCCCTGGCCGTTGATTCCCATGGCCCTGCATGTGCTTGCCTGTTAAACTGTCAAATTGGCGCTCCCAAATTTTCTTTAATTAAATTGCGGCCAGAATTTTTTCCCCTCTTCCTTTTTCTTTTACTTTTAATGCCGCTCGGTCTTAAGAAGCTGCCTGTAACTGCAACATCAATCTTGTATTCCGCTTGTCAGTTTTACCTCTGAAATATTTCTCAAAATGTGTAAATATTTATACTGTTTCCTTCTAAAACTTTACCGTCGGTGTATCAATCTATTTTAATTACAGCCAGCAGGCTGACAGCTTCCCATAAATATGAAATTCAAGATAAAAAAATTGAGCTATTGGACAGACTTAAAAAAAAACAACCGGTTTGCAAACGGCTCTGAACCATCGTTTCTTCCATCCATCCATCTATCTATCCATCTATCTATCCATCTATCCCTCCATCCATTCATCCATCCATCCATCCATCCATCCAGATCTAATTCTCACTCATGAATTTTCTGTGTGACAGATGGTAATTGTAATACAATTGAATCACATTCCTATGTATACTGTCCGTTCTTGTAAACATTTCTGCATCTACGTCAGCATTCCACAGCCCTCCCTATTTGGTGTGAGATAATCACAAATGGCAAGTTCCCAAAGGACACAGATTACATCTCTCTAGACAATAATGTTGTTTCCCCAGGAAGTGACAAAACCTGCCACATGTGGCAAGCTAAGGGGCTATCCATAAAGTATGTGAGCTCGGAGGATGGAAGTGCCCCCAGTGTACGCAAAATCATACACGAACGGAGGCCTGTTCTGTGGAGTGTACCAACATTTTTCAATTGTGGTAATAAATTTTTTAAAAATGTATAATTTATAAATTTGCAGCAAAATGAGTTGGATTATATTAGTATTACAATCAAATATCGACTATGTATCTCAAGAAACAATGTAGTAGTCCATGTCAAATGCCACCTAACGTTTTAGAACTCTGACCATTCTAATGCACAGACACTCCTAAAAGGTTATGGATGGGGGGTGGGGGGGTAGGGGGGGGAAGTTGAAGCTGATTGAAAGCGGGGATTTTTGGGGGTTGGTAAAAGTTGCCCAAATCGAGGGTATTGCTTCAAGGATGGCCTCTAGCGGAGGAACTGACACACAAGGAATTCATGTGAGCCAAGATAATATGAAGACACGTGTATTACTCAGTCAGTTTACATGCAGCCTCAGTAGCCAAGTCGCATCTTTGCTCCTTAGATCAAATTTCACCCACACCCACATTATCAATTATTGTCGCTGTCCCCTGCAGGCCTCCTTGGCCAAGTATACATTCCCTTAGCCAAAACACCCCGAATCTTGCAAATGTGATTTGCAATTGTCAAATGAATGCTCAAACATAAATATTTATCATGAAAAAATACTGATGGTAAATATTCTAAGAATAGAACATTGGGTACCCGGTGAAATGTTTAAAAAATGGAACACAAGGCACTAGAGGATTAAGATCGTATTCCAAATTTCTCCTTCACTGGGTCTCTAAGTAACAGGTATGTAACATAAATTATAGTCTGCGATCACCCAAATCATTATCATCATCAGACACTGGAACAGACATTGGGGATCATTGCTCTCCACTTGGATCTGTCATCAGCCAACCAAGAGAATTATTTCTGTATAGCTTATATCAAAGTTTTCGAAATAAAAACAATAACAGCAACAACAGCAAATAATAATAATTATAAAAAATCACTTACGCCTTTGACAATGCGGGCCTGACCATCCCTCGGCGCAGTCCCCAGGACATTTCCCAGTGACTTCATCACAACTGACGTCATCTTTGCATTGACACGTCAGGCGGCACTGACGGCCGAACTTTCCAGAAGGACATTTACCTGAAGAATTTGCAGAGCGGAAGAACAATGTATAGCAAATTAAAATACGAAAGCATTTGTACGTCTTTGCTGATGTAAATGGGATGAAGATCATTGTTTATTGGGGAAAGGGAGGGGAGGGGGGTTGGAGGGGGGGGGGGAGGAAGGAGGGACTCAGCCTGAGGCAGTTAGCTCCCGAAAGCTGATGCAACCGCTAAAATATTCAGATATTATGTAGGCCTGGCTAGAATGTCCAGGGAGTCAATAGCTGATGGGAACAGTGAAAAAGAAATAGTAAAGAGAAAATGTGCACAGTAAAATCCAAGGATGAAAACTCTAGAGATAGTGGAAAAAAAATATTTTTTGGTCGTATCATGAAATTGCAAAAGCCTACATTGCTCAACTGCAGGTGAAAATCCCTTTCTTTTAGGCCAAATATTTTATAAACTTCTGGAACGAATTTTATTTCTCCTATTAAATTGATTAATTGGGAGTACAATAGGTCTTTTCAAATGTTAATAACTTATGATATAAAATTAAAAAAAAATAAATTCCAAGTAAAAGCCTGTTTTCTCTCTCCTTTAAAATTACTTCTTTCGCATTTGTGCGGTTTCATGATAGTGCTAGGGGAATGCGGTCTTAAAGAAAGGGGGATAAAAAAAAAGGAAATAAATCGATCCTGCACTCAAATTTTTTGGAATAAAATCATTGCATGACATCGTTTTATAGCTGGCCATAGGGAGCCACTCTTTGTATTGTATTGAGATTGCCTAAATGGATGGGGCAGCTTAACGACGGAGATGATGGCCAAGTGAAAAAAAAAAATATTGAGATAATGGTAAAGAGATGACCTTGTTATGATCAAGAATACACCCATAGAAAATGTTGGCAGAGAACAATGTAACGAAATAACGAGAAAGATCATTTACCGCCCCTGCCCCCGTCGACAGCTCTGGTAACCATGGCAACCAAAAGTAGAAAACTGGCACAGATTGTGATGTGGATGACGTCTCGCGTCAGAGAAGACGTCGTCATGTGTAGCTAGGCCGTCTTGTGTGTGAGGAAGGCGATGTAGTTGTTGATGTTGTTGTCGTCCTATTTCTCAATTGATGACGTGAATCGATGATAATCCAGGCAATGGAAATATTTTGTCAATTGTTTTTACTGTAAGATTGGAGGGTTACCGTCGTATTCCTCATATCTCTAGTATCGCTGATATATTTCCCCTTCATAGAATATCAAAACAGCAAGTTCAGATACTGCATAGGTTATGGCCGATGATCGTTAAAATAATATGCTAACATCATCATTTGATCTGCAACTCCCCCACTGAAGGAGTTGCCGCAGGATCCATTTGTCACAGTCAGTGCATCAATAACGTATTCTAAGAATATTGTTTTAATGTTGACTCTAGAACCTAATATATAAGAGAGTTCAATTTCCCGATTCTGGGATGCTGAAAGTGGTTGTGTGTTTGTATGTGTGTGTGTGTGTGCGGTGGTTAATCTTCAAAATAATTAAAGCCAATCGGAGACCTTACTCTGAAATTCATAGTTTTCAAACCATATTCTGACATTTAAAAAGCACAACATTTGACCACTGAAACGAAATGTCTGTCTCTATATCATAAAATTGATATAAAAATTGATTTGTCGGTGTAATTGGTAAACTGGACAAGCCGCAGCCAGGGAAATATCAAAAGGTAGAGTTGATACTGTGATAATGTTATTGATAGAATGTTTGTAACGTGCTTGTATGCTGTTTGGGTCCAAACACTTGTTTGACCAAGGTACAAATTTCCCTGAAGATTTCTCATAGCCTCGTTCTCCTCAGAATATTAGCTGTTTTGTCAACGCCTGCAAGCGCTAGCTAGCTAGAATGCTATTTGGGGAATTTCACAGGAGAAAACCACAGAAGATTAAAAACCAAAAGTGCCTTGTCTATTCAACAGATCTGAAGCTTATACCCGTTTTCAAATATTTCCCGAGGTCTAATACTAAGTAAAAAGGATACACTGACGTGCATCGATTTGATTTTAAGATCAATTATTTTACTGGCGATAGGCTACATTTTTATTTCTTTTCATACAGACATTATCCAGCAGAAGCTGCCATTTAGATGTTGGCTCTAGAAACAGCGCCCCGTACCCCGAATTGATTCTTATAATTACCCAAATGGACATTCATAAGGAAAGCGATGAAATACAGACTGCACAGTGAAAAAGAGAAGGCCAACTACTAAATATGGAATCCAGTGTATTATTTGCATATGTAGTTGCTTTTTTTAAACACCGATCCTCGAGTAGAGTTGTGACAATCGGATGGAGGAACTGTTGTGTGAGAAAACAGATATCACGTCGGCACACGAACAATTAAATATAGATCCGTTTACATTGGTGAGCAAAAACTCAATGCTGGAAGTGTGGACAAAGTTCTTTTGTTTACCGGTGTTCAAATTGTAAGCCCCTTCAGATTTTCCATGGCATGTCTGAAAGTAGAAGAAAATTAGACATTTCTGTGAGATTATCAAATACTACGAATACTTTTTTCTCACGAGATAATAACATTTCCTTCAAAGAGCCAGACACTGCAGAGAAAATACACAGACCTGAGGCACGAGAGAGATGTACTTGACTCTCTTCTCGCATGGTGAGAAAAAGGGAGAAAGAAAACAGAAAGCTTCTAATTAAACTATACAAACAACAACAAAACGTTTAGTCGCAGCAGCTGGTTTATGAGAACTGCATTAACTGAGGATAAGCCACATTAACTAATAAGCCACCCCCTTAGGATATGAGTTAAAACCGCATTAAGATCATTACACGTTTGCATTAAAGCAGCATAATCTTAAAATCAAAGGAATTGGAGTAAATTGTTCTACATACGCCTCTGACAGGGTTTCGCTGACTTACAGATGTACAAATATGGAAATGGGGAAGGGCCAAGGGAGTGGCCAGGAAGAAGGAAAGGAATATGAAGAATGGAGACAGTAGAAGAATTTGCCAAAGACAATGCCCAACAAAGGTGTGGTGCTTTTAGCCTGCACCATTATTTTTTTTGGGAAAAAATTTGTAAGGAATGACAATATGAGTCATCAAAGTAAAGCAGTTTATCTGTGTAAGGCCATGCCAAGAGGTCAGATAACATTGTCTCACCCCAGGAGCGATAGGTAGAAATCTTGAGGTGATATTGTAGAATTTTGGCAACTTTTTTCTTCCACACTTGTTACAACCGTTATACTCTAATAGGAAATTCACACGACAATTTGCAGAACCGTGTACTTGAACTATTTGTACACATAAAAGAAGTCTTTCTAGACGAAAAAAATCGTCACTGCTCTACGATAATGGCATGTGTTAGACTTATGCCAAAGGGCAACTGACGGTTCAATGAATTCCTGAGCATGAGGGCTATCAGATAAAATTATAGAAAAAGAAATGCGCCAATAAGACAATATTTTAATCCAACAGAATCACAATGGCACAGGTCACCAAAATGACACGAAAAGAAACAGTTTTTTCTCAATATCTCAAAAGTGTACAAAAATGACTTATGCCATTAGCGTAAAGCAGTGACGATATGTAGCTATAAGCCAAAGACTGAGCTGCTTGTCGAGGCAAAAGTCTGAATTGGTAATCTTTCTACAACGTATTTTTATAAAAGACACAACTTAAATTAAAACAAAGCAAAGTTCACAGATTTTTTAAAGTCGGAGCAGAGTTGCCTGTCAGAAAAATGACACCAGCCGCTATGAAAGCAAAATTAAGCAAAATGAATCAGAATAAAGGAAACAAGCGAGATAAAACAAATCAAACCTCATCAGATTTATGTACCATACACTCAAGAGATTGACAAAATAATAGAGGTTATAAAAACAGACTATGTAAAACAACGACAGCAACAATAACAACAACAACAAACGCTGTGTAAAATTTTGATCGTTCACGGGAAATATCAATAATACAATCTAAACATCTCACTGTTTGTTTTATGTGTTTTACGAGAATGGGCCTCCAGATCCATCAATCCAGTTTATGGGACTGGCTAACTGTGTGAATCGTAAGTCACAGTCTGGCAGAAATACAAAATACTTTATATCCTTGTACATTATATACTTCAAGCAAAGCCTCTCCCTGCTGCCCCTCATTAACCCCTCAGGTACTGAGCCTGAACTAGATTGACGGCCCAAAATTCTGATACTTGCCAAGTTCACTTACAATAGTCAAAATCAATACATAAGTAAAATCTTTACTGCCAAAAAAGATTCATCAATGAGTTCAAATATGTTCCAAATGTAGAACACCGAGGATCATGGGACATATTTCGAGTAAGGAACATCGGATGCTAAGGCCAAAGGGTAAAAATTCCTACAAAATGTATCACTGTTTATTAGTTGTCCATCATTTTATTCCCTCCCGCCTTATTTATTAGAACATCAACACTAGTCAAATTTCCCATTTCATGGTTTAAAATTCCTCACAAATGTATCGCTACTCTTACTGGACGTCAGCGTTCTCATCCAGTTCCCTTTCCTTTATTTATTAAAGTATCAACACAAGTTAAACTTCTCATCCCATGGCGCAAATTACACTAGGTAAACGAACCTGACGCGAGCATCTTATCAAAAATCTCTAGGATTTACATTTACCGGCAACAGCCGCCCAGAGTTACCGAGCACCTCTACACTGCTCACCATTTTGAAACTCTGCGGCTAATTATTGTACCAACTAAGACCAACCAGTCTTTTGTTCTTAAGACCTTCGGTAATATAAAAAAATGAGGTCGCAAGGCCAGAACAGTCCAGTGCTGACTGTCACAAAGTAAAACGCCTGACATATTAAATTGTGTATATGTCTCAGTGTGTGTGTGTGTGTGTATGTGTCTGTGTTTTTGTGTGTCCACTTTGGTAGAAATGGACTTGTCATCAAAATTAAAAAATAAAAGGAAAGAAAAAATCCCGGGAAGAGAAAATGTCAGCGACGGAAAAATCAATTTGCGGAATGCGAAGTTTTAGAAAAAGAAAAAGACAAAAAGATTCAAATTCAGAAATCCTTTTCGTGCAATGTACATTACATGCAAAATTTGATAAAGCCCGGCCTTGATGATTTAATTCAACACTCAACGCAAGCTGGGAATAAGAGTTAGGTTGCGGTTGGCAATAAAGGGCACCATTGTGGACCTACTTCATCCCTTAATGGCTTCTCCTTGTCACGATTACCATAGGACAGTCTAAACCGATGGTGGTCGCGTTATCTCTAGACGGCCTCTCCTCCCTCCCTAATCTACATTCACCAAGCCACCCCATCTCTCTCTCTCACCATTCTCACCCACTCATCGTATTCTCTCATACCTGTTTGTCTATGTTTAACTCACACGTAAAACTGGTAGGAGTGAAACATTCATTCACTTTTACAGACAATATAAGTTATAACGGAGTTCGCAAAATTTTGTTGTCGTTTTCAAAGCTTCCACAATAAAACATTCGCGGATTTGGGGTGGCATAACAGTCAGCCTAGGCCCACACTAGCGATTTTGGATCGGACAACTGATTGGATGGTGACGTCACGGCATGGGGTTTCAGTGAGATCCAACTATCGGCTGATGGTGTAAAGCCTTACTCTTAAGGTCAATTTACACGTTCAAGTATGGATTCAACTTCAACACAAGTACAAGCTCAAACATCTTGCGCCCCTACACGCTCAAACAAGTTGTCATTCAGTTCTAGTGCAAAAGCCGAACCTATTTTATTTACCCAATAACCTGCTCCGTGCATTCCCGGTTTTTCTACAAGAGGTCGCACTCTGTTAAGTAAACAAATACATATTTTTTGCAATTTTGTGTACATTTTTCACTGTGTTCGCATGGACTTTGCTATCCAGTGGGTTTTTATTTACACACCAGTTCGCACCGCTTTCAATGAGTGCGTGAATATACACATTTTCAGTATAGGCAAAAGGGGGTGAAAGAGGTGGTGCTTGTTGAAGCCAGTGTTTGGGCAAGCACTCGCACAAGCAGTTGAAATTAACGGAAACACGCCTGCAAATGCTCCAATTGGTATGAGCAAGCAATTTTTGACAACATGTTTGAAGACAAATTTGAGCGTGTAAATTGACCTTTACTGAAGTTTATTGTCGTGACGTCACCATCCAACTAATCGACCGATCAAAATCGTTGGTGTGCCCCTAGGCTATTTCTAAGGTCAACTGTTACATAAACAATTACATGAACCCGTTATTATATAATCTCACACACATTCAAACAAAATATGCCTCATACATACCTAAATGTGCAAAAGATCTGTATCGTGCAGAAACGCAAACCCTTCGTACAACATTGATCATGAGGTTTATGGCACGTTATTTTATTTTTTTACTTCAGTATTTCAAAACGCGCCCAATATAAAGCAATAGTATTGTCCTTTTTTTTTCTAAAAAAAACCAAAACTGAATTCCATGCAAGCAATAAAGTAAAGATACACTTGAGTCTAGACAGAAAAAGTTTATCACCTGGGGTTTAAAAATTCAACATCACGGATCTTTGAATCTATTGAAAAAAGCTATAACAATCAAACCTCAAAGAAAAAGTGAAGCTTTACTCACTGCATATACGTACACCATACCCACTATCTCTTACTCTATCGGTCTATTTTACGGAATGCTTGAGTGCTCATAGAACTGTCTGGCTGTTTGTCCCTACAGTATCTCTTCTGCGTATCCCTTTGCATCTTTTCACCATTTTCCCGTCTGTGTATTTAGGAACGATATTACAAGTTTATATTAATTTTGTACATCACAGTGGGACCTCAAAAGCGCTCATGCACAGTGCACACAAAATATAACATCTTTCAAGGCAAAATGCCAGATTGTTAGTTTGTCCAAAACTTGATTAAAAAAAGATGAAAATGTCATTGTTCCTCGAGTCAGAATGAAGTAAAAGAATATATTTTTCTCGTAAACAAACAAAAAAACATGAAAAATATAACTGACTTTTTCATGTCGAATTCTTACCTTAAGCACACCTTGCACTATCCTTTAAGGCACGACAATGGTAATAAATTAACCTTTGTACTCTGAACACCTGATGGTTGTGAGTGTATTGATGGCACCGACAAAGACAGCTTCGTTCCAATAAACTTTCATTCAGCAGCTCAGTTCCCATGGTTCTGACAAAACTCCGATCTCCAGGGGTGAGGAAACCATCGACGATAACGATGTAACTACAGTGACCAGGTGGACAACAAAACAACAACAACAACAACAACAACAACAACAACAACAACAACAACAACAACAACAACAATAACAGCAACAACAACGGCAACAACAACAACAACGACGACGACGACGACGACAACAACAGCAAAAAATGAATGTGCATCGATATCGCATGTGGCCACATTTCAGAACACAAGATATAAAAAATAACTGTTCATTCATATTTCCAATAGTTACCGTCGTTAAATATCCGCCAGCGCTGTATTACACTTGACAATGTAATAAAAACAAACAAACAAACAAACACACTTCTACACACAGAAAATCTGTAGGGACACAGCAGTGTTTGGAACAAAGTTAAAATGTGTGTGTGGGGGGGGGGGGATTTTGAGTTTGAGTTTGAGTTTGGGGAGAGCACATCGACACGACAACGGTCACATTGTACAAAGGAAAAAAAATACGATAGACAGAATATAACAGAAAGACAGGACAGAAGGAGACCTTATCAGATACGTTGTTTGTTGCAATAGAAACCTATTCCTTCAGTAAAGACACATTACAATAAATCTCTGAAACAAACAATAAACGAAAGTTGCAATAAATCCTAACAAATGGTAAAGAAACGTTACAATAAGTCTTACAAATTAATTGTAACATTTTGTTACATTTTAACCAAATTAGCTCACAGTGATTTATCATTGTGAGAAAGGAAATGAAGAAAACCTAAATCATAGATAGCCCGCCATAACAAAAACAGAAAAGAATGTCAATATAATTTTTTATCGTTATTATTATCGTGGATGTCGTTAACCAAAAACACCACTACTGAAAATAAAACACAATATCAACAAGTAACAGAAATGCTAGCCAGGTATAAAAATTTGCTTGTTTCAACGAAATCTGAGATGACAGTTATATAACTTCGGTAAATCATTCACGTGGAATGAAATAGAATTACAAAAACTCTGGGTAAAAGTGCACTCTGTGAGCCAGGGTTTCAGTAGTCTTGCTATTTGCAGTAACAAATTTTCAGATTATGACTTGGGTTGCCTATTATTCCACTGGTACGGACAAATCGCGAACCCAGTCATAAAATCCCACAATTGCATAATATGGCAACTCTTCCTTGCAAACAATTCTGTGAAATCTTTGGGGGCATTTTATTGTTTCTTTGAATTAAGGAAGAGTAGAAAGTTTCAAATGTTTCTTCATACATGTATAACTCAAACTGTAATTAAGTCAGGGGAATGCATTTCAAGCCAAATTGTTTTTTAATCTTTCTCGAAAAATTAGGCCCTTCGCACTTGTGAGATTTCGTCAACCCCATTTCAATATCATACAAATAATAAGACCGTATACTGTCGTAGTGCTTCTAAATGTTTTTCTGGCTCGGATTAAGACCTAGCCTGAATGTGGATCACCAATACTTGCATCAGCTCAGAACATATTATGCTCTCGGCTAATCCTACAGTATTTTAACCTAACTTCTTAAGCAAAAAGAAAGCTCAGCTACGACCACAAAACAGAATAACAAGGACTACAACAACCGCAGCCGGCTTCAAACCAATTAGACGAAATTGCTCCCAATTGGACCCGCCCCTAAGTGGATCCCGCGCTAGGGTAATCTAATCTTGTCAACTACACACAACAAGACAATGCAACATACACTTTACAGCACATTGCAGAGTTTGCAGAAAACAACAACAATGATAATTATTGGGCCCTGCGGCTCATATGTCCCGCTCTGACAACCACAGTACACAAGGCAAAGGGTGAGATTAAATAGTACAATCAATTTTGCGAGAAACCTCGTGATTCTGAGGCTGTTTTAATGATTACATAAACCTTTACCGATCAGCTATTGCGACGTATATAGTGTTACGTGTTTCATTCCCCCAAGTAAGCCCAATGTGATCTGAGCTTTTCATTTTAGATTGGTAAATTACTGTGTTAGATCTATTATACGTATTGGTGGGTGAGGATGCATCAGAGACTGAGTGGGCGGATTCACATCATCTCGTGACTACAGCTAAAGATAATGCCCACTTGTTCATTACTGCAGCAGTAACAACGAAAAGATGTCAGAAAAAATGTTATACTACGGACTCGTCAGAGTATGAATGTGTACTGTGTTAAGTGTACGCTTACAAATGCATCAGCCGAGCCAAAGAAATACCAGCGTCTTCTTGAGTTACAAACTGAATACTCTTAGAATAATATACAACACTCCCTACATCTCCGCCCAAATATTCCTTAACTCGTTTGGGATCTGATGAAAAAACAAAGGCAATCTGTACCCGAAATCATCTTATCTTGTACAATCTTAACCCTCTGTAACCGGTGTCGACCAGGATTCCTATTCATGATGAAATTGCTTTGCTCCTCAATAACATTGTCCAACTGATGCCCCATCCGGCTAATGTTATTGCCTAACGTTCTCAGCATGAGCAGTGTAAAGGATGACTAGGGTAGACCCCAGACGCATTTAAGCTGCAAAAATATCGACAATCCAGTTAACGGATAGAGGGTAATGGCAGTTCGCGGCTGAAGATTCCATTATTTGGACTGCTTGAAGTCGATCGATGGTAATTAAGTAGTGTTGGAAATGCTTGCTTAAGTTCACCATTTGTAAAATGGGTATCAATGCGATGGTTATCATTAACCTTGACTGGAACACATAAAGTCGTACAACCTGAGTGAGTTTCTGATGTTACGAAGTAAATAAACAATGTCATGGATCTAGAGTTGTTTGAACAATTATAATTTTTATGGTTTTAATGCAATATTGAAAATAGTAAAAATAAAAGGATAAGCGATGATGAAACTAATAAACATACCATGATTGTCGTATCGTGAACTTAAATACCTATACCTTGTGGCATATAACTGCATGGGGATTCTGGGTATTGTGTAAGATGCTATACAACTGGGAAAATGATTTTTCCATTTCTGTTGTTGTCGTTGTTTGGGGTGATAAGAGAGAACGCTGTAACTTGAGTATGTTTAGAATTATTGTACTAAACAGAATGATATACTGTGAAACAATATCCATTCTGAGACCAAAAATCAACTTTGTATAAAACATGAATGATAAGAAAAGCAGCTGTAAAACCAATGTTAATGTCATCATTAAGAATGGTTATAATTATTGCAACACAACAGCAGCATAACCACTTCGTTCCAACTTTACACAGCTTTCTTCGTCAGGTTCTACAAATCACTGAGAATATGTGAGAGTTGTGGACACAACAGTTTCTACCCCAGCAAACAGCACAGTAACAAAACAGCGAAGTCGGTGCCACTGCAGTCTCATTGATATTTCATCAATCAGCGATTACGCTTGTAACCACTTCTCTAGTTCAAAGACCAAAACAAGCTGAGTGACCAAACACAAATTCGCCATCTACAGACAACTTATCTGTAGCCTGATCGTAATGTTGGTTTCGATCCACACAGTCCATTGAAGTTGAAGACAATGCTGTTATCTACTAAAACCTGGATTTGTCACCCATACCAGAATACGCCCGGTCGGACATCGTCAGATGCTGCCAGCAAAATGTACACCAAAGAAATAATGGCAGAAGCTGACTGTGTCTGACCAGGCTCAGTATGATAGGGTCTTCCCGGACTTGCTAAGAAAATACAGGAAATTGTGATGTGCACTTTCTGCCAACAGCTGACTGTGTCTGACCGGGCTTAATATGATCAAAGATACTAGATTGATAAGATCAGACACTCCCTTCTTCCGGTCTCTTAAAATAACATTAATTTTATATCCGGTCCCGGGCACCGCCCACTCTCTTCGCCCAGAGCCAGCGCTTCACAGAATGGATTTGCATAGAAAATAAGACAAAACACCGATCGGTTTCGCTTCCAGAGCAATTTCGCCGTCAAAATGTTTTAAAAATAATAATAATATGTAGCATCTAATTAATAATGAAGTTTCTATAAAGCAAAGCACAAAAAGGGCAGGTGAAGGAAGGAAAAAGAGAGAGAAACAGATTTTCACGAGATTGCATAAGCATTGATCTAATAGTGTTCTTGCGGCTTCCCCGGCCTCTCTCGCGACAAGTTATTTTTAGTCCACCGGTAGCTCTTGGGACTCGACTGCTAGTGTTTGTACTGCTATGAGTCTCTGATGCAACGGTTGATGTGTTTGTCGACATTGGTGTATTTGTCATGAATTGGGAGAAGAAAAAGAAGAGGGTCAAGAACGAGAAGAAGGAAAATCCAAGGTCAGCCTGTTATTGTTAAAGAAAAGTTCTTAGACGTTTTCAAAACCCTTCATAGTTCCCGATGTTGTTTACTTCCTTACTTGCATTTGCCGATGGGAGACATGGCGCGCGAGTTACATCATAAACGGAAACTCCGGCCTCGGACACATGTTATTCTAAAAATATACTAGATCTATCTTCGGTATGATGGTAAAGTAATAAAACGAATGTGATGTTGTTATCACATTTGAAAAGGAAAAAAAATAGGCAGAGGTTACCAACAACGAATTATTTTATAATTACAAAGTAAGCGACTTCCAGCAAGGTCTAGGGTGATAGCTGAAAAGTGAACAAAACTCTGCATTTTCTCTACTCGGCTTTGTAAAAAATGCCGTTGTTTACATCTTTCACGCTTACACCATAAGGTGGCACCGCGAAACCTGTGCACGCCAAAACCCCGCGCTGTCTCATCTTATCGTTTCTAGTATCTTTGGTATGACACCCCCCTAAAAGATACCACCTCATTACTGTCCAAGTTAACTCTACAAAATAATATCGACACACAAAAAGAGATATGAATGGCTCAAGTCAGACGCTGAACTGGTTTATGGTTGACGTAACCCGTTGAAGAAATAAATTCATAATACGGCCAGACAAGATATTTCAATCACTTGCCTTCAAGAATTTATGATGGAGGATTCTTCGTGATAAAAATCAGTGACATTGATCGCTGTAACGTAATAGTGAAATCCCGTTTACTCGACATGACATGTAGCAAGACGAAAGATTAATTTCATCTCAGGAATAACTCATTTCATGGGCAGTGATGATACCATAAATTTAACAAGTTACGGACATACTCAAATGCGTGAGCAATTTGCGTATTGGACGGGATCGCCCTGACCCATCCCTAAAACGGAGAATGTAATAAAGTGTTTCTTATTGCACTGGTGTGGGATCGAATATCGCCCCATTTCCACCACCATAACCTTGAAATTATTCTTGGACATTTCAGAAAGTCAGAAACTGGATGGATTCGATTCATTTTGTAAAAGAGATTGGTGTGAAGATGAGAAATCGTGAAAAAAGAAAACTATTTTCACTTTAGATGTGACGAGGTGAATTAACTTGGTGAGAATGAAAACGTATTTCAACAACACCAGCGAAGTTTGCTATTCGACGTGTCTTTCTCGAAATGGTATCGGACAGAAAGCCTTGCATATGAAGCATGTCGAAAACCAGAGATGACGGTGAACTTGGTATGACTCAAATAAAATTTTGCAGTTGTATCGAATTTCCTGTCCAATACGACAGTTGTGAGGACCTCTTACAATCTCGATTATGTTTTGGATCGATAGTTCCTCTTAAGAATTTTCTGATTTTCTCAATTTTGTGTTTTTAACATGACAGTATTAAAAAGAAAAGATTACTGAATTAATTCACGATTGCTGTTTTGCACTGATTAGTTTTACATAGCAAATGTTCCTAACAATCGCACTTCACGCAAAACAAGCCATGTTCGGGGAGGATATTGGGCCTTACATGTGTCACTTTCAAAAAAAAAAAAAAATTTAAACTAGAACAGCTCTGTCAGAGAGAGGTCGCAATAAAGGACATCATCGACAAATCAAGGTCGCATATTATATCACTTTTCCAGCTTCATAAGCCTGGGCGTCTTCATTCTTCTTCGACACTCCTTATCACAGTGCAATCTCGAGGTGAGGGCCGGCCTTTTATCACTGAAATCTCACCGACTTCAAAGCAATACCAAAGCTGGTAATATTAGACTGACAATGTCTTGACATTATTACTCGTACTTTCGCAACCAGCAGTATAACAGCCCCACACAACAGGCTGAACCAGAACCAATGTGCTTGAGTTTGTCTGATCCACCGTCGAGCTGCCAGATGAAACATAACAATCTCTCTCTCTGAATCCCACCCTTTCTGAATCCCACTCTCTGAATCAGACTTTGATCGGATCCTCTGGCTGGTTTTGGATAAACCCCATCCTCAGACACCACTTTTTCAAAGGGTATATAAACCAGATTTTCTGATTGGATCTAACACATGAAATGAAAGGACAAGTATGACCTCTGATATCACACGTTATATTAGGTTAGTCTGTGGTGATCTAACATTACTCTCTGGTCTAGACTGTCTTAGTTCTTTCATACTGCTTCACTCACCCTCTCCTCTTTAAAAAAGCAAAAGAACTACGCTAATAACAACAAGAAAAGCCTCGTATCTTCCATCATCCACATACAAGCGTATTTCCACGTTTTGACAGATCACAATCCTAGTCTCAAGATATTTAATCGAGGCTAAAGTCAACAAAATATGAGTTAACATTGCTTTTAAAACTATAACATAATATTTAATGACGTGTTTGTAATTTTGCTATTTGAACAAGTACGTAATTCCTTGACAATGGCATGTGGAAGTTTGGGAATGCGAGCAAGTCCCAGAAAGCAAGCATCGGCTTTTAACATATAAATTACAGCATGAGGAAAGCCTTTGGGACAAGGCTGCGGTATCTTTAATACATTGCCAAGGTATGAAGCTGGTAACACTTCTCTGTGCCATTGGCCGAGGATACGGTGGGTAAAATGCAAACCTGATCCGCAGTGCTTTTGTTTTTATTTCTAACACGCAGCTCAAGTATACGTAATAACTCCAGTCTTTGTTAAAAACAACAACAAAACACCTTGCCCTCACATCGTCATCAACTTCAGTTGCACAGGAAAAAGCATACTAAGATGGCATGTTTACACTTCGGGGATAAAAACTCAACAGTTTAACATCAATATTCCCAAAACCTTTGGGAGGAACGACACAATAGACACACCAAGGGCATACGAGTACGGTCTTTTGGTTCATAATTAGATTTCAGAAACATTTTAAAGACGATTTCAAGTTTATATTCAGGCGAGCAACAAGTAAAAGCTTTGGAAATGAAACCATCCTATCTGAACATGAAAAACAATGAAAAACACAGTAGGGTATCTTCAACTGGTGAAAAACATTGCGTAGAGAAGATCCCGGATAAGATGATAATAATATTTCTAAAATAATCTTAGAACATACTTCGTGCGGTGGATGAATTCCTTGTCTGTTCCAAAGAAATTCTATTCAAACCTTCTTACTGCTTCCAGTTAATATCTTGCCCTTGCTGCTTCGGGCTACAGCCATTCCTTTCACTATGGAAGTACGGAGTGGTATTTTAGTCATACTTGGCTTTCCATAAACACACCATCATCGGGCATTTATTATAAAGCAAAGTTTTTTTGTTTTTTTTTAAAGAAAATTATTTTTTTTAAAGAAAATTAAACAATTAAAAAAAAAAAAAGATAAATTGCGTGCTTAGATTTTTGTCATTTTTTTTAAATGGGACCGAAATGTTGACTTCATCTGTAAAAATTACTATTTATCAAGTTTTATCATTACTAACAAAATCATCCAGTTTAACAAGGTATCTTGCAGTGTGGACTATGTTTGTCTTCTCTCGATAATCGTGACCATCTTAAGATTCCTATCTCAGACACGTCTGGAATAAGAAGCCTTGGCCTGGCCCTACTAACGTCAATATCCAAGCTGATCGTCTAGTGTATGGATCAGTTGGTGAAATACTAAAGCAACAGCGTAGGCGGGCGCCATGAAAACAACAACGAGAACATCAAGAAAAAAGAAGTATGATGGTTCGAAAGCTTGTAAAATGCCACTAGGGTACTAGGGTGCAACAGTCACATTTCCTTGACTAAATGTCGAAGTAGATCGATTTATGCTCCTCTTCTGACGCACTCAGGATCTAAAGGTGATCACTTCAAAGTCTGGCCGGTTATAGATGTCTTACGACAAGGTCCTTATTCCATAAACTCATTCGGTCCACATTTCGATGAAAGAGGGTTACGATTAGAGACACAAAGTTAGTATCCGAGCCTTCTATTCTTAGTACTATTTGATCTCAGGGATTGAGCAGGCCTTCTCAGGAAATGATGTTTCAGCTGAGGTAAAGTCAACTGCTTGCTTTGATTAGATCTGGAGGTCCATCCTGAAACCGCACCAGCATATTCGCACAATACCAGATCGCAGATATCCTGTGAACTCCTTTAAGTTTTTTTATTTTTTTTTTATCTCTGGTTAATGGTGACTACAATGTTTCAAATGTTTATATAACTAAAATGCATTAATGTTAATGCAAAACACATTTTATCCCTCTCATGTAAAAATTAAGCCCTTCGCATTTGTGCAGTTTCGTGATAATGGCTAGTGATATCAAAATGATCCTAATCAATATGCATTAAGCTGCGCTCTCTTTATCGATGACCCTGACCTTGTGCCTGTTACTGCTACATTCACTCTTATTTTAACCTTTTTTTTTTCCTATTTTTTTGTTTGGCTCAGATTGAAATGCGATTTGGTCTGTAACCATTGTGTGCATGACTCCGTGAATTTTATGTTAAATACAAATACATGGAGAGAGATGAGTGAATAAATAAAGTTCATAAGAATAAATAAATAGGTAAATGAGTATGAAAGTTAATAAATAGATAGGTAAATAGATAACTAAATTAATTAAAGTAAGTAATTGGATAGATCATTAAATAGTTAAGCATATAAATAAAGGATAAATAGATAAGCCCTTCTATCGCTTGACCAGCTGTCTATCACGACTATCTTGAGTATCGGACTTACCAGAAGTCTTTTGTATCTCAGACTGTCAACTGAACTCTGTGTTGTCGGCTGTTCTTGAACCCTAGCCTGGGTCAATTCTTTAGCAGCTGACGGTTTTGCAGTTCATTGTGGGCAGATGGTCCGTTTCCTTAATTAAGCATGTTCTGAGTAGGCCTATAATATATTTATAATGATCTATATAATGTATCGTGGAAAAATCAAGATATAAATTAATAAAAGATATAAATTTTCTGTACTGTAATACATATAATGTATAAATGACTATTTTAACCATCTTAATCCCAGAAAAGCTAAAGAAATATATTTTGTATTGAATCTGAATATTTTGAATGCCACTTTAAATGCCACAATGTGTCTTCATATTATATGACTATGATGAATGCATACAGAAAAACATACTGGGGTAACTAAAGAGCATGGTCTTGCACGTCTTTGTTCTTTGTTTGAGAATGTCATATTCAGGTGCCCCCATCCCGTTTCATAATTCTATTCTATTCTATTCTATTCTATTCTGTCATATTATATTCGATTCCATTATGGAGCTTCCTGTTCTAGAGGATTACATGGACAACCTCAACTTGTTGATACTGGTAGTCGTTGTTTTGAACATAGTAGGACTAGTTCTTGGTGTTGTTGGTTTTGTCCTACGAAGATGGCGCTTTATTTGGTGAAGCTACGAAGTTAACTATCGCTGAGAATGTTACTGTAAATGTTGGTGGAGCTGCTGTTATTACATTTGGAAGGCATCCCGTCTAGCTCAGTGGGGCTCAGCAACCTCGTGACGTGCAGCTAACAAGGATGATAAGCATTTGAACGGACATGCAGACATTATTTCATTAAAAGAATGGCGCTCACTCGGGATGGAGTTAGTGGTTTAAAGATTACACAAGTTGGCTGCTGACTCTGAAACCAAACCATCGACTTGGTGTGTTTCAGAATGGAAGCAATGTTATACTTATCAAACAATGCCAGATGGTTGGTTGACTTTCGTCCTGAGAGAAGCAAGACGGATATAGAAGGTTCAGACGAAGCTGTGGAGATTCGGGCACGACTCAATAATGGTGCTGCTCGTAACACAATTTATGGAGGACGGGAAGGGCGGATGAGCCGTGCGTGAGTCTGAATTGTGTAGTTGGTTATGTGTTTATATATGGAGAGAGACTCTTTAGAGGGAATGTCTCACGGCATATAAAGGTCTTGGAAGGCGAGTGCCCTAAAGAGAAAGAGAGAGAGAGAGAGGGGGAGGGGAAGAGAGCGATTGGTAGATAGATAGATAGATAGATAGATAGATAGATAGATAGATAGATAGATAGATAGATAGATAGCTAGATAGATCGATAGATAGATTGATAGATAGATAGACAAATGGATAGATACATAGACAAATGGATAGATAGATAGATAGATAGATAGATAGATAGATAGATAGATAGATAGATAGATAGCTAGATAGATCGATAGATAGATTGATAGATAGATAGACAAATGGATAGATACATAGACAAATGGATAGATAGATAGATAGATAGATAGATAGATAGATAGATAGATAGACAAATGGATAGATAGACAAATGGATAGATAGATAGACAAATGGATAGATAGATAGATAGAGAACTTTCAGAATGAGAAGGGTTTAGAGAAAGAAAGAAGGAGAAAGAGAATGAAAGAGAGGAAGAGAAAGAGGGAGAAGGAGAGACAGAGAAAGAAAGAAAGAGAGAAGAAGAGAGAGATATAGAAGAGAGAGAGAGAGAGAGAGAGAGAGAGAGAGAGAGAGAGAGAGAGAGAGAGAGAGAGAGAGAGAGAGAGAAAGAGAGAATGAATTAAAGCTTCAGTTTTGAGATTATGTCACCATCTTTAGTGCAATAGTGATGGCCCTTTTCAAATTTGAATAATATAGTAATGGTTCTCTATCATATATTCTACAGCACAACCAGGCATCATTATCCTTAGCCCATTAAAAATACATCACGTCCACTTTTTTCCACCGCCACCCCCTCCCATGATTCCTTCCCCTCCAGGGCTGAGGTCCGCCTGGTGGCGCTGGTGTCTGGGTGGGTCAGTCAGTGAATTACCGACACAGACATCGCCTGTCTGACAGTCTGGCGGAGAAGCCCGCCGGTCAAACAGTTAGGGCTACAACTTTACCTACCTACACCCGACCAACTCTGACTAATCGAACTGGGCAGGTTCTGAGAAACCAGCATCTTTCTGCGTCCTCCTCTGTCTTTCTCGCCAGTTTCCTTATCTCTCTTTTCCCTCCTATTATAGCCTACACACCTTCATCTACTTCGCTTCCACCCTTCACCTCCCCCTACCTTTCCTCCTCCTTCCTCTCTGTTTTTCTCTCCACTTTCATCATCTCCACCTCCTTTATCTTCTGTCATGCACAACTCCATCCACTCTGCTTTCGCCCTCCTCCCCTTCAATACCTTTCCTTCTTCTTCCTCTCTGTCTTTCTCTTCGTTTTCTTCATCCAGAGTTTTTTCTTCTTTTGTTCTGTTTTGCGCAGGTGGTTGGTGAGGGCTTCTGATAGAGCATCCTTCTATCCTATCGTTATGCTACATTCTGTCAATCGTCTTACTTCTTCCTAGCTCAGTATGGCTGTTATCCCGTCGAGGTGATTTCTTCAAACTCAAACTTCGAACCTGTTTCGTACACCTCAACCACTTCGCACCCTCCCACTCTTTTTCCCCCGGTGCAGGAGTGTCTTCTGTTTGCTCATCCCTGATATATTTGCATATTTGTAGGACAAAAATATCTGCTGTCAATGATTACGTGTGATTGATGGCTTCCGCCCTCTTGTGCAATCTTGCCTCTGTCGTTTTGCTTTCTTTCTACCCTCTTCTATAACATTATAAATCTTTCATTTTTGTCTACTCGTTTCTGTCTTTTCTTTCTTTCTGTCTATTTGTTGTCTGTATATTGTGAAGAACCTAATTCTTTCTATTTCCTTCTTACCATATTTATGTAAACTCTTCCTTTTTTTTCGGTTTGTTTCTTTCTATTTTATTTGTGTAAACTCTTCCTTTTGTCTATTTGTATCTTTCTATAAGTGTTTCAGAGCCCTTTGCTGTCACAAATGGGGTAAAACAGGGTTGTGTCTTAGCCCCAACTCTGTTCAGCATCATGTTCTCTGCAATGCTACAAGAAGCCTTTAGCTCTCCTCATCAAGGGGTAAGCATCAAGTACCGAACTGATGGCAGTCTATTCAACCTCAGGAGACTTCAGGCAAAAACCAAAACCAAAAGTACTCAAGTCTGTGACCTACTATTTGCTGATGATTGTGCACTTCTGGCACACGATGAGGATAGCATGCAAAACTGTGTTGATAAGTTCTCTAGTGCCTGTGACAACTTTGGCCTCACAATAAGCACAAAGAAGACGGAAGTGCTCCATCAGCCTTCTCCAGACGACAAGTATCCTGTGACCCCAAATATCAAAGTCCATGACAGTCTTCTGAAGGTGTCGGAGAACTTCACCTATCTTGGCAGTACACTGTCTTCCGCGGCTCGTGTTGATACTGAAATTCTCTCAAGAATCAGCAAAGCCAGCTCTGCATTTGGCAGGCTTCGAAAGAGAGTATGGGATGTTGCCGGCATTCGCACAGACACTAAGCTGAAAGTGTACAATGCTGTGGTCCTTCCCACCCTACTCTATGGGGCTGAAACCTGGACAGTGTACCAATCGCATGCCAGAAAGCTAAATCACTTTCATCTGGCCTGCCTTAGAAAGATCCTAAGGATCAAATGGCAGGATAAAATTCCAGACACTGAGGTCCTCAATCGTGCCAAGGAATTGAGCATCTTCTGCCACCTGAAAAAAATTCAGCTACGTTGGGCAGGACATGTTGTCAGAATGCCCGACTCCAGACTCCCTAAGCAAATCTTCTTCTCTGAGCTCTCCAATGGAACGAGGAATGTTGGGGCCCCAAAGAGACGTTACAAAGACACTCTCAAGCAATCACTGAAGGCCTTTGCCATTGATGTGAGTGAGTGGGAAAAGCTCTCGCTTGATCGTGCAAATTGGAGGGCGGCCCTTACCAGAGGCAGCAAAGCATGGGAAGCTGACAGAGTCCAGCAGGCTATCAAAAAAAGAGAACGGCGCAAGAAAAGGCCCAGTGGTACTGAACCAACGGAGCACTCTTGTCATTTATGCGGAAGGGTCTGCAGGGCAAAAATAGGACTTATCAGTCACATGAGAAGCCATAAGTCATGAAAGAACAGTCTTTCCATTCTGTCCTCTGTGTCCTTTAGTTCTCTTTATTGTCCATGTGTTGAAATTCTCAACAATTTCTGTTCTTTATTCCTCTGGTGTTGTTAAGGTCATCATCATACCTGATGGACGAACTATTATTATAAGCGTGGAAACGTTTCCTTTTGTCTGTTCGTTTCTGACTATTATTTGTTTAAACTCTTCCTTTATCCGTTTGTTTCTTCTTATTATTTGTGCAGACTCTTCCTTTTGTCTGTTTGTTTGTTTCTATTATTTATGTAAACTCTTCCTTTTGTCTGTTTGTTTGTTTCTATTATTTATGTAAACTCTTCCTTTTGTCTGTTTGTTTGTTTCTATTATTTATGTAAACTCTTCCTTTTGTCTGTTTGTTTGTTTCTATTATTTATGTAAACTCTTCCTTTTGTCTGTTTGTTTGTTTCTATTATTTATGTAAACTCTTCCTTTTGTCTGTTTGTTTGTTTCTATTATTTATGTAAACTCTTCCTTTTGTCTGTTTGTTTGTTTCTATTATTTATGTAAACTCTTCCTTTTGTTTATTTGTTTCTTACTATCTTGTGTAGAACCCTCTTTTTGTGGCCTTGTTTATACCCATCTTTTTTTAAATAATTATTTTATCTTCTCTCCGTCTCTTTCTCTTTTTCTTTTCTTCCCCATTGATGTCCTGTTTGCATTCCGCTCCCCGCCCCCGTTAATCTTAATCGTGCGCTTATCTTCCCGTCTGTCTTTTTGTTTCTGTCTATCTTTCTCTCGCGTACACCCCCCTCTCCCCGTATCTCTTTGCTGAGTTTTTATTTCACCTGTCTCTGCTCTTTGTTTTCCGGCGACTCGCCTAATTCAAAGAGCTTTAATGCTTGCGTAATACTAAATGTAACGACAGTTCCAATTTACATTGTTCGTGTCTGTGAAGAGT
>OZ007571.1:18891243-18911243 GCA_963931925.1 Onchidella celtica
TGTTTTTGCTTCATCTGTTTCCCTGTCAATCGTTTTACTCGCTTTTTTTCTCCGTCTCTCTGTCTCTCTGCTCGGGGCATCTTCCTGCTCGTTCTGACTCCACTCACGTTCATCACCGCATAATTACTGATGTCGCATTAAGTATCACGGGAGGACATACCTAGTCCCTAATCAAATTTCTGATGTCCACCAGCACGGACCTACCCCTTCCTCCTCCCCTCCCCCCCCCTCCCCTCTCAGCTAGGATGCTCATATGTTATGGGTAGGTGGGACGCAGATGAGAAAAAGGGGTGGTGCGGAGGCTTCTGTTAATCAACATACAAACTGAATCAACTGACCACACTATGCCCACGTGTAAACGTGTGACAAATCTGTCATGAAACAAGAAAGCTAATGGTTTCTTTCGGCACCGAGAGCCACAGTTCACACACTGAACAATCTTAAAGAACAATTTGTAAGTTATTACTCTTGAAGAACAGTTTACAAATTCTTTCCTTTGAAGAACACTTTACAAATTATTTCCCTTTAAGAACAGTTTACAAAATTACTTCCCCTTAAAACAGTTTCCAGATAATTTCCCCGAACGGCAATTTTGACATCATTTTCATAAAAAAAATAAATTAGATATACTGTATCTTCATCATATTACAATAATTTCCTGACGGGTTCCAAACATCTACCAATTAAAATGGCGCCACATATACAACATTTTTTTCTTTCTTTCGGTTGAAGGCCGCAGTGTCCATCATGACCAAAGTCTTACAATACATTTGAACAATTTTCAAAATACACCTAACATTTTGACGATTCTTCACCCACGATTTCTACATACGGCCAACAACATAGAGAAGTCGGCGTATGCAATTGACTGAGCGACTAGAGGGCTGACTATCGCCGAAGAAATTAAAAGTCCGGCTTGGATAAAAGACAAGCTATTTTCACAGTACCAGGAAACGAAACAAACCTTTGGTTGTTTCAACGGTAAGAAAGTCATTTGTGACTCATATTCACAAAATCGTTGAATGGAAGATCAATACAAGTCACTTTTGTTCATTTGTCTCCGGAGGCAGAAAATTATACAGAATTTCCATTTTGAATAGCTGTTGCCTGCGTATGACATCGTTCCAGAAGACCAATTTTAAAAGAATTTGACTGATTAATTATTGATTTATCAGAGGGAGTTATGATTATTCACTATACAATTGCTACTATATGATTGTTGCCAAGGATTCCAATCTGCTGGGGAGAGGTTGAACGTATTACTGACTGCACCAAAAAGCGATTTAATCAATAGTGTATTAGAACAGTACTGAAAGTTGTTAACACATTGATGGTTCAACTCCTTTCTGACTGACTAAATGCAGAAGGTTACGTAGATCAAAACAAAATGTAAAATCTATAAAGAGAAAGACAGCTCCTTGTCTGTTTTTTTGTTTTTTCCAGTCTGTTTGCTTGATCAGCAGCATGCATGGTTTATCTTGCCGAATCTGGTTGAATGTAAGAAGTTTCATCCGGGCTATTCAGTCATATACACGTCAGTGGAATCATTTGTCTACTCCGACATCTCACTTCATGACGTCCATAATTATATTACCGGTTTTCTACCATATCTAACTTTAAGACGCACGATAGAATTATTATTTGTCTAAGCCAATAACTCACTTCCTGACGTCATACATTATCGGTCTTCTCCCATATCTCAATTTAAGACGTACGATGTACTATTAAACAGTTTTGTTTATTCCCATTTATCTCATTTCATGACGTCCATAATATCTGTCTTCTCTCATATCTCACTTTAAGACGTACGATATTTTATTTGTCTGCTTCGATATACGACGTCCGATAAATAATTTGTATACTTCGATATCTCACATCATAACATCCATAATATTATCATTTGTGTACTGCGTTATCTCACTTTAAAACGTACGATATATTATTTGTCTACTTCGATATCTCGCTTTATGACGTCTGATATATTATTTGTCTGCTTCGATATCTCGCTTTATGACGTCTGATATATTATTTGTCTACTTCGATATCTCGCTTTATGACGTCTGATATATTATTTGTCTACTTCGATATCTCGCTTTATGACGTCCGATATATTATTTGTCTACTTCGATATCTCGCTTTATGACGTCTGATATATTATTTGTCTACTTCGATATCTCGCTTTATGACGTCCGATATATTATTTGTCTACTTCGATATCTCGCTTTATGACGTCTGATATATTATTTGTCCACCTCGATATCTCGCTTTATGACGTCTGATATATTATTTGTCTACTTCGATATCTCGCTTTATGACGCCTGATATATTATTTGTGTACTCCAGTATCTCACTTTATGACCCTCACGTAAAAAAAGAAATCTTTGTCGGCTCCAATGACATACTATATATTATTTGTCTACTTCAATATCTCACTTTACGACGTCCGATGTATATCATTAGTCCACTTCGATATGTGACTTTTTGACACCCGACATAATTAGATTATATGTCTACTTCGATATCTCACCTTTTGATATCCGACATTTTGGTGGCTTTTCTCTCTACCCACCTCTCTTCTCGCAGTCCGCCTGTCATCTCTTCTCTTTCATTTGTCTTATCAAACTTCATATCTGCCTTGTAATTTGTCTGTACGTATCTCCTTTTCTTTCTCTCTCAATACGGAATTAGCACCCGTACTTCAAACCTGTCCACTCATCCTCCCCCGCCTCCTCTCCCGTTTCCCGGCCCAGTCCTTTTACAGCCACTCCAGGATATGTCGGCTACAGCAGTGACTAGTAGTTATTGATTACCTGTGACACCCTGTCGCTCCCTTCCACCCCTGGAGAATTTTGTTTCTTTCTACCCATGGTTAATCAGGTTTCTACCTTGAATGCTACACACACTGCAAATGCCCATAGCTTGCTCTCTGTTTAAGTAAATCCTGCGTATGAACTCAGCAACAAAAACAAAATCGATGTAAACTGATTTTTCAACCAACCAAATTATTGTGAACAACAAAGGGGTCGAAAATACCCATCTTCATAGAATCAGTTGTATTTGAATTCAGTCTGTCTACGCGTCTTTTACTAGACCCATATTTCAGCTCATTTAGTACTTTGAAACTGAATTTGAATGGGAATTATATAAAAGATTAGTTCTATTATTGCTTTTTGTTTTTCTTTTATTGAAGAAGGAGATAGAGAATGCTTTTCGTATGATCTTTATTGCTTTATCTAGGCTTTGTTTCGTTGCTTTACAGAGCCATTCTAAGTTTTTTTTTATTTTAACCAAACCAACTGCAGCCAAGAGTAATATCATTACACAGGCACTTAAAACAAAGCATATCGTCCGTTTGAAACGTCTAAACCAATGTTTCTCAGCCTTTTTTTTGTCCCAGGCACCACTTCAATTTTCCCCAAAAAGATGTGTGTCTGACCACGATCGGACAAAGTTAGTATACAGTAGATATCCCTACGCCACATTCTGAAGTCCCACACCCCACCCCAAATATTGCTACGCCCCACCTTGAGAAAAACAGATCTAAACTCTCACCCGAAAAAAAAAAAAAAGACCAGGAAAAAAAGGACACTCAGACTTCATAATCTAAGCGTAGTCTACCTCCCTACAATGTTATTTAGTAATGTACTGCAGTACTTTCTGATGTGGGAGCTTTCCTTTAAAGGCCCTGCATAGTGCTCTTCCCTGCCGTTAGATTTTCCTACTGATCCCTACACTGCCAAGGCAAAAGACACCCCGGTGGCTTTCCCAGTACTTACGATGAAAAAGAAAGCAATGGTCGATATACAGAAAATTTCCACATATATATATATATATATAAACGATATGAAGGAAATGATGATGGTAAAACGCCCACAGATGTTGTCCACTGGATGACCGATTGGTTATTGATCAGTTCGACAGTCCCCTGAGAGCTTCTTCTCCTTGTGTATTTCGGTTCATATGTGAGGCAATATACCGTTTTAGGTCCACTTAGTGACAACGTCGGATATTAAGTGCAAAGGAAATCTTGTCTTGTCGGGGACTCTTCAGGGTGAGTGCCAATTGACAGGACGTCTCGTACGAGGTCTTTGGAGAGGAGCGGAGAGAGAGAGAGAGAGAGAGAGAGAGAGAGAGAGAGAGAGAGAGAGAGAGAGAGAGAGAGAGAGAGAGAGACAGACAGACAGACAGACAGAGAGAAAGAGAGGGGAGAGAGTGTGAGAGAGAGGAAGAGTAAGAACATGCGCACAGGGAGGGAGAAAGAGAGAGAGAGAGAGAGAGAGAGAGAGTCAGCATGTATGCAAGTTATGGCACTAGAATAACGTTGACTTTGAGAAAACAATTTAAATTGATTTTCATCGATTCTGCCCTATGAAAATGCCTCTCTTTTTTCGCAGCTTAAGATTGAAATGTGTAAATAATATTAAAGTCTAAAGTTTGCCCAGACGTACGTGATTTGTCCATGTATATAATTTATCGTAAAAAGGTAAGGCAATACACAAAATTTCATAATTTTTCGCCTCCTAGTCACGAAGTTTTCAATGCATACACGTTCACCCTCTCGCTCATTTTTAGTACGATGCTGATTCTGAATCCCTTCACAAAGCTATCTAGCAAAGAACAAGGTGACTGTAAGTGCTATGCCAAGGGACCACATAAAGTGATACTGATCTCGTACATAGCACCAGTAGGTAGACCTCTGTCTCATCCTTACGCAATAATTCATTGTCAAGGTCAGGACGACGCAATCCTGTAGGACTATGTAATGAATGCGTCCTGATAGCGCTGATAAGACACGTCTCTACAATAGCGTACCCTGGGGAGAAACGGGAAATTTCACCGAAAAGTTCCATTAACCCGAGATTGAACGTATGAAATATGAAAAAGCTGTTGGCGGGGTGTCGCTCGTATTTCTGTCCTGGCGCCAGGGTATATAATTATTAGATGATTAAGACTAGAATGCAATTCCTTCCCATTTCTTTTTCGGTACCACAACAAGTGACATATTAAATAAATAAATGAATACATGAAGCGGAGTAACAACAACAGAATACGCCCACACTGTGAGTGCAGGGGCATCAGACATATATTTTCCCTCCGCTGTTACGAGATAAAAGGGATGGCAGATTAGAATTACATTTAAACAACAGTAAACGGGGGGCCATCAAAAATAGATCACCCAAACGCTCGTTCAAAATCTCGCTAACAGAAGTGATGAGTTTAATTTAGAAGACAATGAGTAAAACCGATACCAACCGAAGGAAAACCGCCTAAAGCCGTGTTTTCATGTGTACGGAAACGGAAACGGCAACCGAAACCTCAAAAAGCCGCCAAGTAGTAGAAAGAAAGAGGGTTTCCGTGTGCACGGAAACGGCATTCCCGTACAAATGAAATTATTCTTTCTATTTCACTACTTGAAAGATTTTTGACGTTTCCGTCGCCGTCTTCATAGACACGAAAACCCAGCTGAAGGCTAATAATGACAAAGAACGGGTGGGCAATCTAGATCTAACTACTTACAATAAGAATAATAAAACAAGAAAACAGCCCGAATCTCCCGATGAATAGATAGACTAACGGACGACGTGGCTCACGACGAAATGGTCGCTTGTACACAGCAGAATTAGGAGAATGTTGTCTCGTGGTCACAGCAACGTAGCTGATAAGCACAGAAGCAACAAGCGAAAAGCAGCATCCCAGCGGTTCTGACACGCACCCCTTTGACACCTTTAAAGATCGCCTCTTCTCGTACGGAACATTCATGTACTTTTAGCCATGCAAACTTTCCTGTTAACAACATAAATAAACGGATGACGCAACAACGTCTGGGTTTGCTGCCAGAATTCTAGTCATACGCAGGAAACGATGACGTAGTAACCACTGACATTGCAAGGGTGAGAGTTCCACACAAATGATAATGACGTCATTTCGGAAGAAACATTTCAGTAGTGAGAGTTTGACACAAAATGACAATGACTCAATGAGCCATGAGCCATTTTAGAATAAACATTTCAAGCGTGACAGTTCGATATGAAATGATAATGATGTTAGGATGAAATAATTCTAATTCTAGAGTCGTCTCTTGACATTTACCAGCACCAAAACCATGACCTAACTTTCATCACTATACGGTGAGCCAGAGTGTGTGTACAACCATTATACTCTTTAACCATAAAAAGACGCTTGACTGAAATGAACTTTTCCCTGCCCTGGGGCGTCATTCCAGTATCTCGAGATAGCAAGAAACAAATTGAAATATTGTAGCCAGTTGATTCCACCGCTTAACTGCAGCGTAGCTGAACTGAACAGTTACGTGGTAGACAAGAGACAACAAGCGGCATTTAATAATTCCTTTAAATCCATTGAGACGTAAGAAAGAGAGAAAAAAACCGGTCCCAAGTCATACACAGAGTCGCCGCTGTCTGACGCTCGACACATTCCTTTATTGCGTTACTTACTGAGAAGTCGTGAGCATGGGGGAAACGTTACATTTCTCTCGTTCTCTCTCTTGGTCTTCCCTTATCGACCAGAACCACTCGCCAGACCTCGTTACATGTCCAAATACTTTGTGGTGAACAATTTTCTCTTCTGGACGTTCTAGTTCGGGATAGTAGAGTAAGGAGATTTCTTCAAACTCTAACCTAAATAACTGATACATTTTAAAGAAATGAATTGCATTTGGCTAGGTTTTGCTTGTTATGTACCATCACCCCGAAATAAACATTCTTCCACCGAGGGAATGATTCAAGGCAAGCAACCACAACAACAGCAACAACAGCAGCAACGAAAACCTACGGTATGTTGCACTAGTTAAAGCTAGTCATCCAAATCCCCGGCACACAAATTCCGTCATGTTTTCAAGTTTCACTTGCATCTGTTGATCGATTTACTGATTTTGTGTTCCACATTTGTAGTTCAGATCACAATAGAACAGTTAAGATCACAAATATACAATTATTATTAAATGGATGTGAAGTTTATGGATTATTTTGAACCTCCATAATGTCATTTAATGTATATGGAAAGTGGGTCGGAAAAAGTTAATCATTTTACGAATAAATAATAAATGTATGTCTATGGGTGGCTAGACAAGCTTCAGTAAAAACCAGCCAATTCAATTTCTATGTAGTAACATAGTTTATCATTAAATTGATGTAGAACTTATGAAAAACAGATGGCACCAAAATACCATATGGACTATTTTGAACCACCATTAAGTATTATTTAAGGAATCTGAAAAGTGGGTCTAGAATATTAGTCATTTTACGAAATAAATAATAAACATGTGTCTGCGTGTGGCCCAGACAAGCTTCATTAAATCATCCAGTTGAATGTATCTATAGGAACACAATCATCATTAAACGGATATAAAGTTAATGATGAAAGAAAAACTCCAAAAACCGTATAGAATATTTTGAACATCCATTAAATATTACATAACGAATCTGAAAAGTAGGTAGAAAAGACTCAGCATTTTTCGAAATAAATAATTAATGAGTCTGTGTTCGACCAGAAGAACTTCAATAATAATCAGCTAATTCAATTTTTAGATTTTTATCTCATCAATCACTCCACAAAAGGAAATCGGAATATTAATTGATTCTGTGGATTTTATAAATGTATGTAAGGTTTTCATAATCTGATAGAAAACTCACTCTACTCCAGGACAGGTTAATATAATAAGTCATACATAACAAAATAATTATACAGACGCGGGGATTTTACTTTGTAACAATGGAGAGTAAATTGTAGTTGTCAGAAACATTGTTTTTAAATAAATATATCGGCGAAAAACTACATTCCGAGAGGCAATTCTGAAGTCCCACGCCACGCCATAATTTTGGCGCCCCATCTTGAGAAACAATAATATACTAGAGTATATTAGAAGAAACATAGATTGGACAGGAAACGTAAAGCTGTGTTTTCCTGTGTACTTAAATGGGAACGGCAACGGAAATATCAGAAATCCATTAAGAAGTAAATAGAAAGAGTATTTCCACACCGTTTCCGTACACATGAAAACATTGTTTCTATTTTTCTACCTGAACCGTTTTTTCACGTTTCTGTTGGCGTTTCCTTTTCCTTATGCATGGAAACCCAGCTTTAATTCGGTTTATTTGACGCCATCGGGCTAAAATCAAATCGGACAGAGTTGCGAGTAACGACACAAAATGTCCGGGTTTGTAACAGCTGAGGTTGTTCTAGCACGTTATAGTAGGGGGGAGTTAGTTGATCTAACTACAACCCTTTAGAAAAACGAAACTATTACAGCTGTAAAATAAATAAACACGAGATCCGACGATAGATTAAATAATACTAAAGTTTAATAACTGTATAGTGAACAATAAATTACTAGGAAGACACCAGCGTAACTAAATATCTACGCCACACAAAAGGAAACTCACTTACTCACCGACCAACCACTCACACAGATCTATATATATAAACATTCCTACAGAAAGTTCCCGAAATAAATGTTACCTTTGCCCTCGCACAAACTAACCAATCACGCATCAATACGTCATCAGGTTACATCACTCAAGGCCAAATCTAGCGTAAACATTCGTATCCACAACGTTATCGAATATTCGGGAACATACTAATATTTACTGAACGAGTCAAAACACCTGACAACAAGCGAGCGAGGAAAAAAACTACTCACTAGAAAAGAAGGTCAGGTCACGGAGTACAGTACACTCTGGCGGTTGTCAACAATAAAATGAAAAAAGTAGTGGACACATGCTCAGCCACCAGCACAACAACAAAACCGGGGGAGGGCAAGGGGCAGCCCGCAGATGCTACACAACTCCCCAATTTAAGTTGAATATCTTTCAACTCGAAAAACATTATACAGCGTCTGCACTATCGTGAAATAATCTTATAGCACTCCCAATCTCACAAAGGTAGTTGCTAATTCTATTACAATTAATAACAATTTCAGTGTCTTCCCGAATGTCATCACAAATACAATACAGTGCAGTGTACTTTGCATCACTAATACCATAACTAATACAATACCGTCATTGCTTCCCAATAGTAAACAGTAGGCCTACTAGTCAAAATAACACAACGCCACCACTGTGGTGAAACAATGGTCAATGATATTATTACAAATCATATAAGGTGAAACGATGGCCCATCGTTTACATAATGCTTCGTGCACGAATCATAGCATATAACTTGTTGTACATAACATGGTTATCTCCAAAATGTATAACTCATACGTACAATGGCAAAAATACCAATACATACCGACCACTGATCAGGGTCTTTCTTCATCATATTAGGTCAAAACAAGTTACAACATTGCAATATAACACAAACACTGCTTGCTCGCAGTCCCCATTTGGGTTACATTTTCCAAAAATTACACCAAGTTCCATTGGTAACTAATATGACATAGCATAAAATCAAAATGTGACTAACACATCATGACTCTCTATCAGCCATCAATTCAATATTCAGTCACAGATGAACTGTGTCCCCAATTACAGTACAATACTGCCGTCCTAGAAATTCATCTAGTAGGCAAAAGTATGGGTTACAATGCATTTCACTGATAGTGTACTACTTTAAAATACCCTGCTCAGGAAATCGGCACAGACATTTTCTCTGCCTTTTACGTAGTGAATCCTGAATCGATAAGACTGTAAAAATAAACTCCATCGTAATAACTTTGGACTGTCAAACTTGGCAGAGTCCAAAAACTCTAATGACCGATGGTCAGTTTGGAGCACAAACTCCTTTCCATACAAATACAAAGTAAACTTTTTTACAGCCCAAACAATAGCTAAACATTCGCGCTCTGAGACCGAATATTTTGTCTCACGAGGCAATAGCTTACGACTAGCATATGCCACAGGGTACAACTTTCCCTCGTGTTCCTGCATAAGACTAGCGCCTAATCCGCGATCTGATGCATCAGTTGCTAAGACAAACTCTTTGGAAAAATCTGGCAAACATAACACGGGTTTGGAGATAATGACATTCTTCAAAGAGGTGTACGCTTTCTCCTGCGTTTCATCCCACTGAACTATATTGGGCTGACCCTTTCTAAGTAAATCAGACAATGGTGATGCAATCGCTGAAAAGTTAGGAATAAATTCATGGTAATATCCCACTAATCCTAAGAATGCTTTCACTTCCTTCTTAGTGGTGGGTCTGGGTGCGTCTCGTACCTTACATACATTCTCTTCTAACAGGCCAATCATACCTTCTCCCACTAAGTGTCCAACAAAGTCTACTTCAGACGTTCCAATCAGACACTTCGATGGTCTTGCAGTTAATCCAGCTTGGTCCATCCTCTGCAGTAAGTCCTTGAGAGTCTTCACATGCTCGTCGAATGTCTCTGTATGAATCAGCAGGTCGTCCACATATGCTGTCACATTGTTCATTCCACGGATCAATGGCTTTACGATCCTGTTCAGCGTGGCTCCTGAGTTCATCATCCCAAAAGGCATCCGAATGAATTCATAGTGCTCACCCATGGTGACGAACGCCGTCTTGGGAATGTCTTGCTCTCGAACTTTCACTTGCCAGTATCCCTTGCTCAGGTCAATCCGAGAGAATAATTTTCCTCTCGAGAGACTCTGAAACACTTCTAATGGCGCTGCTGTCGGATGAGGGTCGAATACTGTGATCTTGTTTAACCTCCTGTAGTCGATGCAGACTCGGTTGGATCCGTCCTTCTTCTTGACGACAACAATAGGTGAAGCATAAGCTGATGAGCTCCTTCGAATGATGCCCAGCCGTTCCATTGTGCTAAGCTCCTCCTTCAATGTGTCGCGCATAGCGTAGGGCACCGGGTATGGTCGTTGACGAACTGGTACTTCTGTCGTCAGGTCGATGCGATGTTCACCCAACTGGCAGCATCCAGGGAGATTGGTGAAGACGTGCTGGTAATTCTTCAGCCCATCGCAGAGTTCTTGACGTTGTTCCGATGTCAGTTGCGTTCCATACTGGACATCTCTGTAGCCTTCATTCTGGTCCCAGCTTCCTAGGTCGGCAAGGTCCTCCGTCGTTCCACCGTTGTCGCCTTCCAGGTCGCAGTCCTCGATGATTGTCATGCCAGCTGACTCCACGGGTTGACTGTTGTCCATCATGTCGTCCTCTGCCAGTACAGTCTCAGCACTATCACCGCCGCCGTCCTTTATGGCGTTGACATGTTCAGGCGTGGTATCTCTCCTACTGTTGTCCATCCCACACATCTCGGTCACAATAGGTCTCGGTTCCATTGCCACTGCTGCTGCTTTTGACGTCCTTGGAATGTATCTCTTGAGGAGGTTGGCGTGCAAGGTCTTTTCTTTTGCACCCATCTTGACTCTATAGTCGTTAACACCGACAACTGAGACTACCTTATATGGTCCCTTCCATTGGACTAGGAGCTTGTTAGTGTTCGTCGGCAGTAGCACCAACACTTCATCTCCGGGGCGGAACTTCCTCTCTCGCGCCTTCCGGTCGTAGTAGGTCTTCTGTCTACCTTGAGCCTTGGAGAGTTCTTCCGTCGCTAACTTCCATGTGTCCTCCAGCCTCTCACGTAGTTCCATGACGTACTGGTAACTGGTCTTCGTTTCCGGCTCCTCTACGTCCTTGGTCCATAGTTGTCGTAAGATGTGCATTGGTCCTCTCACAGTTCTCCCATACAGCAACTCGAATGGGGCAAACTTGGTCGACTCTTGGGGAACTTCACGATATGCGAAGAGCAGCGGGTTGATGTATCTGTGCCACTGCTTGGGTTGCTCTGCGCACAGTCGCCTTAAGGTCTTCTTCAGTGTGCCGTTAAATCGCTCCACCAACCCGTTGCACATAGGGTGGTAGACTGTAGTGGTCGACTGTCGAATTCCCAGTAGTCTATTCGTTTCCTTCATGACATCTGACATAAACTGGGTCCCTTGGTCCGACAAGATCTCTTCGGGCACACCCAAACGGCTGTAGATGTTCACTAAGGCTTCTGCTACCGTTTCTGCGTCGATCTTCTTCAAGGGTGTGGCTTCGGGGTAACGAGTAGCGTAGTCTATGTACACCAGGATATACCGATGTCCACCTTCACTTGGGGGGTCGATAGGTCCTACTAAGTCCACGGCCACTCGCCTAAATGGTACGTCCACTACTGGCATACTCTGCAGGTGCACCTTTGGGGTCGCTCCTTTGTTCACCGTCCTCTGGCATATGTCGCATGAGCGGCAGTATCTCGCGACGTCACCTTCAATTCCAGGCCAATAAAAATTGCTCATAACTCTGTCTTTGGTTTTCTTCACGCCGAGGTGTCCTCCGACGATCGAGTCGTGGGCAACACTCAATACATACTCTCTCAGTTTCTCGGGTAGTACCACTTGCCTTATAACCGTCGCCTGTCTCAGGTCCTTGTAGATCCGGTACAGTACTCCTCCATGTTTCTCAAAATGAACAGATTTATTGCCTCTATTAGTTGGGATCTTCTTCTGCTCTAACTTCCTAATGACTTCGTCTTCTTCTTGGAGTCGGATAAGTTCCTCTCTATCCACTCCCGCGTGCCGTTCTGCCCTCGGCACCTTCAGCGACGTAGACCGGTCCTTCCTCTTCTCCTGGGCCCTCGTGGTCACCGCTCCTACCATCACCTCAGTATCAGGGTCGTACGGATCCTTCGCTCCGTCCACGTTCCCGACTACTAGGTCGCAGATGGTCTCCGGGAGACACAGCGCCGTCACTTTGCCCGTCAGGTAAGGCGTCTTCACGTCGATAACGGCTTCCTCCGCCGCTAGCAAGGAGTTATCGATCCTCGCGATAAGTTTCTTCCCACCGGTGAGCTGTCCGTCGTCCACCAGTGCTCGCCGCACCACTACACTTTCACAGCCAGTATCTCTTAGGACATCTACCGCTCGATTTCCAATCAAGCCCTTCATCACTGGTAACTTCAGCTTCTCCACGGTCCTTCCGTCACTGCATCCTCCGCACGCAACAGGCACCGCTAACTGTAGCTTCCCGTCCTTCATTACCGCTTGAACGTTGATGCTGGTGTCAGCCGTCGTCGCATCCTGTCTCGACGACTCGTCCGCCGCTATCACTACGGCCGCCGCCGCCTTGTTCGGCTTGCCTCGTCCCATATCCTTCTGGGCTGGACACATCCTCCGAACGTGGCCTGGCTTTCCACAAAGGTAACATTTCAACTCACCTTTGTCGTTTAACTTTGCACGACACTCCGTCGCCTTGCGTCCCGGCCTCTGGCACCTATGGCAGACCTGTGGGCTTCTGTCTCCGTTGGGCCTCTGTCGCACTGGCCGGCTCTGCAGTCTGGCGCTCCCGCTGAGCGTCCGGTTCCTCGCTACCAGGTACGCCTCCGCTGAATCTGCGATGTCCTGTAGCGTCTTTGGTTTCCTCTCCCTCACATGGGTTGCAAGGTCTGGTGGGCAAGCATCCATGAATTGCTCTCTGACGAACAGATCTCTCACTCCTTCGTAGGTCTCCTCCGTCTTCGACAGCTTTATCCACCTCTCTAGATAGGTCTTGATCCTGGTCAAAAACATTCCAACATCTTCTCCATCTTCAGGCTTACCTTGTCTGAACATGAGTCTGTATCCGTCCTCTGACAGGTTGTACCTCTTCTGCAACGCTTCCTTGACCTTGTCGTAGTCCTTGGCTTCGTCGATCGGTGGTCTGCAGAAGCACTCCAAAGCTCTACCGGTCAGCAGGGCAGACAGTGATGTCGTCCAGGTGGATCTGGGCCATTCAGCTGTCTCGGCAAACCTCTCAAACCGCAGCAACCAGCTATCCAGATCTTCCTTCTTGTCCTGAAATGCAGGTAGCTTGGGTCTCTTAGAACTGGCGTGGTCGTCGGTCTTCTGCGCTGAGTCGTTGCCTCCACGTTGCTGGCGCATCCTCTCTATCTCCAACTCGTGGTTCATCTTTTCCCTTTCCAGCTGTCGTTCAGCCTCCTTCTCCTGTCGTTCAGCCTCCTTCTCCCGAGCCTGTCGTTCAGCCTCCAGCTGTCTTTCTCTTTCTAGGCCTTCACGGAGGTAGTCCCGTCTCTCCTGCCCAGTGAGCTCCATAGCGTCCGCTTCCTGGCTAAGCCTTCCAATAACCTCCGACATGTTGTAGATAGCTTGTCGATGATATTCTACAATAAACTATGTAAATAAATCTAGTAATTTTGATCTGGTCCGCTCGAATATGGTCGGATCCCGGACGAGCCCCCAATATGTAACAGCTGAGGTTGTTCTAGCACGTTATAGTAGGGGGGAGTTAGTTGATCTAACTACAACCCTTTAGAAAAACGAAACTATTACAGCTGTAAAATAAATAAACACGAGATCCGACGATAGATTAAATAATACTAAAGTTTAATAACTGTATAGTGAACAATAAATTACTAGGAAGACACCAGCGAAACTAAATATCTACGCCACACAAAAGGAAACTCACTTACTCACCGACCAACCACTCACACAGATCTATATATATAAACATTCCTACAGAAAGTTCCCGAAATAAATGTTATCTTTGCCCTCGCACAAACTAACCAATCACGCATCAATACGTCATCAGGTTACATCACTCAAGGCCAAATCTAGCGTAAACATTCGTATCCACAACGTTATCGAATATTCGGGAACATACTAATATTTACTGAACGAGTCAAAACACCTGACAACAAGCGAGCGAGGAAAAAAACTACTCACTAGAAAAGAAGGTCAGGTCACGGAGTACAGTACACTCTGGCGGTTGTCAACAATAAAATGAAAAAAGTAGTGGACACATGCTCAGCCACCAGCACAACAACAAAACCGGGGGAGGGCAAGGGGCAGCCCGCAGATGCTACAGGGTTTAATATCCTATAATATGCTCATATTCATCGCAGTAAATAAATCATATAAACCTCAAAGAAACAAGAACAACCATAACAAAAAATAGTAGTTTTGCCAAGCCAGCACACTACCACAACCATCACTGCCGCCACCAATACCTCGGTAGGCGTTATAACAGCAAGATAATCTTTATCACACAGAACGATAATGCCTAGAATGGTTATCGCATTGGCCAATATCACTTGAACACATACACATACACACTACCACAAACAACAGCATCATTAGCAACATGATTGAGATCATGTACACAGTCATATCAACCAATACTGTCAAAGGGCCATCCATAAAGTACGTACACTCGGAGGGGCGAGAAGCGTTGCCCCCAGTTTTTGCATAGGGTACATAGGGGGAGATGGGGTTTCTGAGAATTGCCGTACGGCCTTTTAAGTACAATAACAGAATTATAACGTTTGGCTTTATCTATATGTTTTTTCCAAATTAAGGTGTTGGATCACATAAAAATCATGTTTTAGTTTTTAGAGTCAAATAGTTCATGCAATGATAATTATGTCACTTAAAGTTTTAAATATCAAGGCCCAATTATAGAGATTCACCATCTTAATGACCGCACGTTCATACAAAGTAGAAGGAAATGTTGAATGAAGCCAAGCATAGGAAAGGCGTACATTGTGAAAAGTCAGCAAAATCGAGCCTACATTCTTTATGGACCGCCCCCGAGAGTGCAGATACCACCACGACCAACACCGCCAGTACAGCAACATCATAAAATCCGTGGTGTCATTCACTGTCACTACTGTCTCAGAACTAAAGATAAACTTTGGGTAGAATCAATATCATTTTCTCACCCCATTCAGCCAAACCTGCAGTTTTCTGACCACGTTGCTAAACATATTCACACCCCGCCCACACCCCATACACTCCAAAAAACTTCTTGTCTTATCGAATTTTCCACTAAAAAAAAAATAAAAAAATGACAGAATATCCTTGGCAGATAAAATTACGCGTAAATCACTTGATTTTTGTCGATGTGTGTCAACAAAAGATGTCACGAGTGACACATCGATCTGTTCAATTAACTTTTTCAGCGTAAACTTTTGTATAGGCACACTTCGATGCCTGATTTTTTTTTAACCACATTGATTTCATAACCAATCTTCTATGGCAGCAATCTCCTTCATATATCTCCCCTCTCCCCAACACACACACACACACACGCACGCACGCAGGCACACACACACAACTTGGATCTATTTTTCCTCATTCTAACGAATACAAATAAACTATTTCTGAGCAATAATAGAACGATCTCGTTTCACCTTGTTATTTCGTCAGAAATGCATGAATAGAAGCTCATTGCCTGTCGGTTTAAATTACTCATTATCGTCAGAAAGAGGCTTTGGTTCTCCACACATAAGAAATAATCCTTGATACATTGGAGGCTTGTGTAGTTTTTCAGTTTCTGGCGGACTGGGAAAACAGGCGATGTCCTACTAATGCTTATTGCCATACTGAACACTGATAGAGAGAAGGTTACGAGTTAGCTAAATTCCGCCGTTTACTACTCACACCACTGTAGGTGCATAGAGAAGCAATTCTGGCTGGTCCCCGAGGTTGAATGAAAATTACACAACGGTCACTGAGCTATGAAAAGATAAATATAATATACACATGCACACCAAAGCCTCTCCCTCCAACCCAAATCAAACAAGAAATTCTTTAAAAATCGACGTCCAAATAAATAATATTATTATGTCATTTATAGGACTTTACAATGAAGAGAGACTTCATTGTAAAGTCCTCTGCATCTGCACACTTCCAGGTCGGGGTCTTATAAAGGTTACCCATGCCTGATGTAGATAATCTCGGTCTATAAAAATCATGCCGGTTACGTATTTAAACGACAGTCACCATTTGGCGTATTTCATCAAATTTCTAGACCACACAGGAGCAACAGAATGATAGTTACACATCAAAGCAAAGAGAGAAAGATGCGGAAGACACTTCTTGCCCTCCGCAATTCGCCTCAACAAGGCATTATAGACAGATGTATGCCATATTTTACCAAGCTTCCAAGCCGTATTAAGCTTAGTTTATGTGAAAAGCCTGTTATTCAGTTATGATATGCTAATTTTTTTATACTGATGGGTTAGATGTGTGTACCGTGTATATGTTCTTAAACGCTCTATGAAATTGAATTTCCCTCATGGGAGAAGACGTTAATTCTTATTTTATCGTTTTTAACTTCTTTCATGGAACTGAAGCGAAGACCTTGCTTTCTAAATTCATCATCAGTGCCTCTTGGAAAACTGTGATACTGGGGCCAATGATAGCCTCATGAACTTCGAACTCTCCTGCCCTGTGATTGGTTAGAGAAACCTTACTGGGACTGAAATTGTCAGTCAAGAAGCTCTAGAAATCAAATGCGGACCCTGACAGTTCGGTAATTGTAGTTATTCTCTTGGCTTCGGTGGTTTTGTGGTCGGAACATTATGGCCTAATAAATAAACTAAGTAAAAGTAAATAAATAGAAACTAAATAAATCTATTATATTAAACTACAAAAACACCCCTTTGTTATCAATAGGCTGGAAAACTAATTCCGGTAAGTTAGTAAATAAATAAATAAAAGTAAATAAATAAGTGTTCTTCTTTTTTCTCCTTACTTATAACTATCAACCTATAACCAGGGCCAACGGGAATAATTCCGTCCTGGTTTTGTCTCTCTCATGAGATATCCTTAAGCTTTGTGTTTCAAGTATTGAAGTAGTTCAGGCTGTCAGGTCCTCACGAGTGTTCTGGGGAAAGATTTGATCTAACCCTTGGTGCCAATACTTTTCTTGCCTTGAGGGTCTAACGTGAAGATTTCACGTATGAGATTATAACTGGCATTTCAAGAGCTGCTATTTTAAAGTGAGGCACTTGCGAAAAAGCCGTGGTCTTGTTCAAATGAAGAAATCTCGCTGGCTTTTTAATGAAACCCACATAAGCCCAACGAGGCTGATCTTACAGGAGAGGAAAAAACAGCTATTTTACTTGAAAACTTTCCCTTATCTTAGATATATTATTAGATATTATAACGTTTGAATTCTTGTGCTGTTCTTAATCAATCAAGAAAATAATTATGATTCCTTTACGAAGTTCATAGCAATTTTAGCAAAACAATAGTTGTCATTTGAAATTATGCGGTTCCATGGTAGGGTCAGCGATATAATATTAATATTATTATTTAAAAAAACAACAACAGCGTCATACACGACTATTTTCACTGAAGCACCACACGAAGACAGACGTGCCAAAAAGCTTAAGAGTTCAGTACAACTAAACATACCAAAATGTCTAAACGTCTTTGGGTGTAAGACGTGAGTAAAGTTGAATGTCGGGCTTCATTAGGGTTAAACGCAAGTGCCCAGATTACAGCCCGGCGTTTTCCATCGCTGACAAATGATTTATTGATCAATTCCCAGGACAAACGAGGTAATAAAGTCTGTTTTTTTTTTTTGGTACGACTTTACAGTCAACGTGGGGATGTATCTATCTATCTATCTATCTATCTATCTATCTATCTATCTATCTATCTATCTATCTATCTATCTATCTATCTATCTATCTATCTATCTATCTATCTATCTATCTATCTATCTATCTATCTATCTATCTATCTATCTATCTATCTATCTATCTATCTATCTATCTATCTATCTATCCATCCATCTATCCATCAGTCCGACCGCCCATCTATCTATCTATCTATCTATCTATCTATCTATCTATCTATCTATCTATCTATCTATCTATCTATCTATCTATCTATCTATCTATCTATCTATCTATCTATCTATAATAATAATGATAATAATGGATGGCATTTATATAGCGCATATCCATTACAAAAATGCTCTATGCGCTTTACAGAAACATGTCAAAAAATACATGGGTAAACTCACACACACAACCCACATTGATACACACATAATAATAATAATAATAGATAGCTTTTACATAGACTAGAAACTCTCATACAAATGACATTTTAACATCCTTTTAAACTGTGACAATACTTGCGACCTGCGGACATCTAAAGGAATCTCATTCCACACTCTGGGCCCAACATGGCTGAAAGCCCTTTCACCAAAACTTTTTAGGTTCACTACGGGTACTTTTAGTCTAAGGTTGTCAGAAGATGATCTTAATGCTCTTGCAGGGCGATGCAGTTCTATAAGTTCTGAAATATACTCTGGCGACATGTTGTTGACACATTTATAACAAAATAAAGCCAATTTATATTTTATTCGCTGCTCAATAGGTAGCCAGTGGAGCTCCTTAAATATTGGTGTTATGTGATCTATCCTTTTTCTTCTTGTTATTAGTCTTGCAGCATTATTTTGTATTAACTGAAGCTTATTGATTTTACTTTTTGGAAGACCACTTAGCAGTATGTTACAATAGTCCAGCCTAGAGAGAAACAGCGATGTTACAAGCTGTTTTGTTACTTCAGTAGTTAGGCAGTGCCGTATACTGCTGATTTTCCGTAACTGGAAATTAAGATTCTTAATCTTCTATCTATCTATCTATCTGTCCGCCCATACATCTACCCGTCAATCCGTTCGGCCATCCAGTCGTCCTCTACCCACTCATTCTCTCTCTCTCTCTCTCTTTGTATCTTCCTTAGCCCCTATTTCTGCCCCCCCCCCCCACCCCCCACCCCACTCCCAGCCCCACCCCTTTCCAGGACCGACCAGCCGCCTCCCCTCCATGTACAAATCACAAATATAAACCATTAGAAAACAAGACTTCATGCACACGCGACGAACAACAACAGAAGTACGAAGGAGAAGTAGATGACAGGAATGTATGACAGTGTAGACGATGGTGGAAAAGGAGGATACGTTGATGTTGAGTCTGCGCAAGTGAAATTCAAATCAGAAAGTAAAATGAGAGTCATTAGCAGTGATTCACAGCCAGTACCCTTCTTGTGTATTTGTACAATATTGACAGACAGTATAGTTAGGGCTATTCACCGTGCCTTTACATGCTCCGAATTCATTTGCTACAGCTAGCTTAAAGAGTACTGGATGCTCTGTAAGTGTCGGGTAATCATGACTGCACTGGAACACTGAACCACTGCAAGTTTTGAGATGTATTTTTGGATGGGAGTGAAGAATTTCGACCAGCTGATGGACAGAGCGTTACGTATATAGTC
>OZ007571.1:18916243-19121243 GCA_963931925.1 Onchidella celtica
CCCTGACCAATATGTTAAAAAAAAACAACTTCAAAACCAACAACAACAAACAATTTCAGGACAGAAAAGCAGATATCCCAAATGGCCACAAAGCGACATGTTTCTCAGTTTGCCAGTATATGTATTCTCATGGTAACCATACGTTATGCCATCCCATTTCCTGAAATTTTATTTTCTGAGTTTATCATTCACAATGAAAATTCTCAACGGAGTAAAAGGTCGCTGATTGGTTCGTAGATATTGTCATTTATTTTGCCTATATCGATTTAGCCAAAAAAAAAAAAAGAATATATATCGTAGACAAATTGGAAATATTATTTTTCTTTCGTTTTCTCCCGCGCCACCACATGGCCATGTTTCTGAATTTCCATCTGTGTTGTGTCCTTGAAAACGGTTTTCTCTTCAATCTTAGAATTATATTTTTTGTTTTTTTTTGCGTTGATTGTTTATTTTTCTGCCCCATTTCTTCTCAAAGATTCAATATTTTTCATTGATTCGTTCATAAACTCATCTTCTTCATAATGTTTTTGCTGGATCCTGTGCACAAACATCATCGGCTCTTTCCTTTCATTTCTCACACCAATTCCTCCAACCCGGTCCATTCACTTTAACGGACAAGAAGTATTTCTCACCATGCCATCAGTCTTTTTATCTCCTTATTTTCTGCTTTCCATCACATTAACCATTTCCTTTTCGCCTACTCCTCTCTCACTCTTTCCCTCCAAAAAGCCCATCCCCCCCTGCCCCTTTCTTCTGTCCTCTCCAAAGTGACCAGACCCGTGCCTTGGTAATTAATACATGAACTTGTACCGTCAGCTTTCTCCCCGCAAATAGTGAAGCCATCGTCACGTACCTAAATGAAGAAAAGGCGAGGACATCTTGTTCTGTAATTGGAGGGACATTGCCTTGACAGCTACCAGTAATTGGTGGGACGCAGCGGCTCACCAGGGGGGTCACACAAGGAATCTCTGCGAGATTACTAGAGAGCCGGGAACAAACACGCAGGTTATTGTTAATGATCACGGCCCGAACGTGAGCTGCTGACCGACCAGCTTGTGAGTGTTGGGGAAATGGTTTTAAATAATAACATAGGGATGTCGGTGTGTTTGTCTTTGCTTATGTTTGTATACGCTACGTTCGGAGGGGCTGAGGCAAATGATTTTGATAGGAATTAGAGAACTCATGCCGATATATTACTAGAGTTTGAGTCTGGACAAAGCTCGTTGACATGATAACAGCCATATTGTGTTCGGAAGAGGCTAGGCGACAAACTTATGCTTGTATACATTTCTTTCAGAGTGAGTAGTGGGAAATGAATTTACTAAGAATTGGAGAACTCACATCTAAATGTTAGTATTCGAGTTTGAGTCTGAGCCTCGAGTAAGCACGTCGACACAACAACGGCCATATTGTGTTAAGAAGGAACAAGGCGATAGACAGAATTTTGCAGAATGATAGGACAGGAGAAGGCCCAACTAGAAGCGCCCATCAGCCACCTTGCAGTGTATGGGCGCATCAACAATGATTATTATCGTAAGGATTTTTTTTTTTTAGCCTTCTTGAAATCCTTGGGCCCATCATGAAATCGCACAATTAGTGTGAAGAGCCAAATTTTACAGGAACAGGAAACGACAGTGTTTACTTGAGATGTATGACCTAAATCTTTCTTTACATTTTAGTTATGAGCATTAAAAAAAAAAGTCACTGTACTCTCCGTTAATCAATAGGAAAAGAAAATAAAGCAATAACAACAAGAGCAGAATTTCTTCAAGGATTTCATAGAATATTTGCCTGAGAAGAGGTTGAATGTTATTTGCATTTGGTGAGAATACACGTGAGAGGTTTCAGATACACAGGATCGGTAAAATACTTGTTGAGGTCGCTGTGAGTGAGTTTTTGGATGCATATGTGTATGTGTTTCGTTATGTGCGCGTACTTGAGAGTGATCCTTGCTGTGAAAATAAGAGATAAATTAGCACTGAGCACGTAGACAAGCTTTAGCGTTTGCACGGTGACGTATAAAGTTCGCGCATAAATTACATGTGAGCTGGTATAAATGGGAATGCCCAGTCGCAGCGGCTATTTGCATGAAAGGATGAGCATTTGAAGAGATATGTGCAGAAATAGCAAGTGAAGTTGTTCTTACAGAGCCGTATTAAGAATGTCAACAAATGCACTGCTACAAAGGGCCTATCATTGAAATGCTACGGCAGAAAACAAGAGGGCGACGACGCTGTCGATGGACTGGTGACATCGGGGAGACCCGTAGAGATGACTAAACATCCGTACCCGACGCTGCGTCCCCCCCACAGTCCAGATCCCTTCATTTACCTCGAAACCCTTGGGTACAAGAGGCAGCAAAGAAGAAGAAGATTCAGCATTTGAAATGTTTCAGTTCTTGCAATTATTAGCCTGTCAGTAAAAAAGCCGTGTGCTGAAAATGCATTGTAGAAAAAATCTGATTATCATTTTAATTTCACAATATGCAAATTTATTGGAATACCTGTCTTTGTCTTGTACTGTGCTTGCAAACTGATCACTGGGATCGAATTTAGTAGATACGCTCGCCCAAAGCATTAAATAAATTACATATACATCACCGTCGGGGCTTTTTGGTTGTTATCCCGACAAACTGGAACTCAAGAATAGTTCAAAGCCCGAGTTAACTATTCAGTTCCAAACTCATATCTTTTAATTATTATTTTCACAGATCCGAAATTTACATACTTTTTGAGATGAGTCACCACTTAAAGTAACTATCGTCGTTGCAACTTGTGACGAACATGGAAGTTGGACATTTCCGTGTTCAAGGCTCTGCATTGAGCATGTAAAAACAGCACTTCTGGTCGGCCTGTCAAGAATCTTCCACTAACCTTTCACATCAAGCCCTCTTTCCTTACGCCTTGGGCCATCATTTTACTCCATTCCCCGTCCACTGTCTCAGAGACATTTCTATAGCTCTACATCATCAGCCAGCCAAATCACCCTCCCCTCCCCCCAACATATACACAGAAGCAAAGGGAGAAGAAGACGTAAGAAAAATGCATTATGAAACTGAACGTGTATGCACGATTTGACAACGTCCGTGTATTTTGCTTCAGATAAATTACGCCAACGTTGACCTGTGCAAAATTTCTGTCAGTTTGATGCACGCACAGACTTGGGAAGCCGCGCCAGATCTTCGATCCAACCTGTCAAAATTCTGGCCTTCATTTCCATATGAACTTATGACATCTCAGTATGACTCGCGACATGTCACTCACGGCTCAGCTTTGAGAAAACAGCGTGATTCACATTACGTAATGTGGGCGATGAAAATTTCGCTGGCGGCTAATTTAAAAACAGTTTCGAATATCACAAAACAAACTGTCCACAGCAGGCCGATACCTGTGCAGTGAAAATAAACTATGTGCAAATGTCTAAAATTTTAAACATCAGTCGTGACTGAATCTCAAACTTTTATGCAGTGTTTCATAAATACTTCGTTCCATAATTTTCACAGTTTTAGTACTAAAAGTCAAAGGCCAGGTTCAAATGCACTGAAAATTCTGAAAGTAAAGATTCAGGTCAATGGACATTGATTAAAATGACATTTCTGCCTTTGCCATTGATCTTTCATGGATTTATAGCCCCGTTTCGGCTGTGCACTAATAACAATAAATAGGACGCGATGAATAAATAAATAAAATGAACAACAGGAACAATAGCAACGAGACAAAAAATATTCATAACTGGCACTTAGTACGCCCTGACACAATATTATTATGTGCCGAGATAATGTCAAGGGCTGCAAGGTAATCTATCGGATTACAAATTTTTCACAAGAAGCAGCACTGAATAATATCACACTTAATAGATACGATATTAAAACAAAAAAAAGTTGTTTAACCCTTAGTTTCCAGAATTTAACCCCGAACTTATAACACTACCAGCTTGCTGCCAGGGGCCACTAGCATGCCGAATGTCTCAATTTTTTAAGAAAGGCGAGTTACGACGATTTACCGTACGGCCTTTGATCTATTCACAACTAACATTCGTTCACAATAATGTGTTATCAATATGCAATATTCATGGATTAATAGAATTACAACAGAATACGAGAATAAAAACCGTAACGTAAACGACAAGACCGAGCATAAATTAATGACGGATTCATGACGGTCATGCCATTGTCAGCCCTAAGCCCAGATACCCCTCCCCCCCTCCCTTTCCCCACCCTCCCCCTTTCACGTTAGTGTCAGCATATTATTCTTCTCTAGACAGAAAAGGGCATTAAATAATAATGCTCCAAACCATGCTTTTACATTATTGATATGCTGTGATAATTTGATTTTTGTGAGGCCCAAAGGAGCTGAGAAAGGGCGTTTTCCAGCAACCCAAATAATGTCCAGTATTTACAGGAATAACGTTGTGCGTTCTTTCTAGTTCAGATATCCCGTGTGTGTTCCGTCCTGGTGTCGCAATGACTGTGTTGCTGCAATTGTAATTCAGAATGTGGCACAGGCGCACAAATTGACTGACTAGTATTGATCTAATCTAGGCAAACTTACTCCATCTCTTAAAATAAACCTTGAACCTTGTAATGGAAAATATACTTTTGTTTGCTGTATTTTCACAGGGCCAACTTACTCCATCTCTTGAAATAAACCTTGAGGCTTTGAATGAAAAATATACTTTTGTTTGTTGTATTTTGTATTTAAAATGACCCCCTGGGCCTAAGAGAGTGCCTGATATATTTGGTTACAGGGTGGCATTTCCTATATAGACGGGGTTAAGTCCCAAAATTTATTTAGATGACATGGCGCCATTTCAACGCGGTAGGCTATGAAAATATTCATGACTTTCTTGAATTTCTGCCTAAAGCTTTGATACTCTCCACGCTTATTCTCAGATTAATAGACAGACCAGGAATTAAAAGCTCCAGGTTAATTTTTCATTGTTCTGCGTATTACATGTCTGTGTCTGCAGGTGGAGATGCGTACGAGAAAAATGAACAGAAAGCTGAAGTGAGACTACTGGGAACTAAGAACGACGCAAGCTTTCGGTCTCCGGGGGTTTAGTTTAGGCATACAGATCAAAATTGAAATTAAAATTAATAGATTAAAATCTATCCCTATCACCCCCCCCCCCCCACATCACCAACGAAAATTTATAATTCATTATTAAATACATATTATATAATATATATTCAAATAATATTATAATACTTTAGGATACAAGTTGTGAGTTGTGAACTGTTGTGAGTTGTGAACTGTTGTGAGTTGTGAACTGCGCCTAACAGGCTGCGTTACAATTTGCTCGGATAGAGAGAGATAGAGAGAGAGTGAGAGAAAGAAAGAGAGAGTGAGAGGGAGATGAAAATCGAGAGAACAAGACTTTCTGTAAAGCGCCTATAGCAAACTAGTTTGGATTAGGCGCTATAGATCATCATTATTATCAATGTTATCCCGTGGTTATAATTTGTTTTGACCCCATCGTCATCCTGAACCAGGCCCTGTCACAACGTTGTATCATATTACTGGTGAAGCACTGAGTCAAGTCTGTATTGTCTCAATTTTGATGTGAGGTGTGACCTGTGGAGTTAAACCAGGCCTCGCCTACTGGCGAGTCTGAAACAGTCTGTGTCATCAGCTCCGTATAAATTTTATGGCATTGGTAAAAACTCAAAAGTTGTCTAGTAGTGATCTGAAAAGAGTTTTGTAAACGAGTACTTAAATCAAGTTGCAGACCTCAGCCTCTTTCAGAATGGACAAGACGCCTAAATAGATTGTGAAAAGCGCAAAGTGGCCATTTTCGTGCCGACGCGCCGTAGAAACCAAACTCAACTCAAGTCTCACCAGTTCGACAGCGCCAAACCTGCCTTGAGTCGCTTGGCGGAAATAGAGGCCTCACGCACCGAGTCAAAACAGACTTGAAACAGACGTAACTCGGTGTCTTCATTCATTCGTGACAACATTGTAGAACATCATGGCTTAAAAAAAAAAAAGTGTAAATACTATGATAGAGAAGAGTCTGAGAATGCAAAAGACAAGGATTTGACCACAACGAAACAATAGAAAAAAAAACAACAACAACAACAACAGCAACAATGAACAAGCGGAAAGATCGATGAGAATCTTTAAACTCCCTGCCCGTGTCTCTCCCTCAGCTTGCAGGCATATTTTGGTGTTTAAAGATGTCCCAACAAAACTTCAGAAATCCAGGCACGATTTTGTCCTACTTGACCAATTTATGAATCAATCATGAAAAATTTGCCAGGGCAAACAAAATTTAGGAAAATGGGGAGTGAAAAATATGAATATAACAATAACAGCAAAAAAACCCTGGAAAAATCACGTCGAGGGCAGAGAGAAATGTATTTTTGGGGAAAGTTTCATATAATACTAAGAATACTGTAAAAATATAAGATGCAATAGAATATGAAACAATGATGAAAAAAGACAATAGACCACATAACAATGACTAGGCAATAAGACAGTAAAGCAAATATTAAACAATTTCAGAAAGGCTGTAGGGTCGCGGCAGGGCTTGGAAGAAAAAGGTAAAGAGTAACATATAAAACAGTGATACAACAATAAGACAAGAAAATAAATGAGAAATAAAATGCTGATGGGAGGGAATCAGAGAATAAAACTCAGTCGTCTTGACAATCAATATGTGGATAAAATACTTGATGTAAATAGAATATAATATAAAAACATGATCCAAAAAATAAATTCAGACATTAGTGAATAGATGAGTAGATGAACGGGTGAATGAATTTAAGAAAAACAAAATCTCCAAGCCACAGAAGGTTAATAAGTAACATCGAAACAGAAACAAATGTCTTCTCCAAGCACTGCCCAATAAAACTGTTTTGATAGAAATTCTGATAGAAAGCCCCCTTTCTCTCTTCCTCTCTGTCTGTCTGTCTCTCTGTCTCTCTGTCTGTCTTCTCCGTGCAAACACCAACTGACCTGCTGTAAGACGCTTGTTCGGTAGCGCGATTGGCAGCCATGTTTATGGGAAAACAAATCCCCCGGTCTCTCGTATAGTGCGAGAAGACGACGCGATTTTCAACAGAGGGAAATTAGCTTCGGACCCACTAGCCGATGTTGTCAATTTATATGAGGGGGTGAAAGGCGAGAAATGTCTTCTGTGCTTGCCTAAGCCGACCTATATTGGCAGGCCCGTATGAAACTACTGAATTTCTGTCTTTCTATCATCACGCTGGTTTTGGGAGATTGAAAATTCTTCAGTCTTTGAGAGCGTCGCAGGGAGACACTAGATGTATGAATATCTCTCTTAATGATTCCTGTCCTTGTGGTCCAGTATACATATGTAGACAGACAAACAGACAGGCAAATATAGATAGATAGATAGATAGATAGATAGATAGATAGATAGATAGATAGATAGATAGATAGATAGATAGATAGATGATAGATAGATACATAGATGATAGATAGATAGATAGATAGATAGATAGATAGATAGATAGATAGATAGATAGATAGATAGATAGATAGATAGATAGATAGATAGATAGATAGATAGATAGATAGATAGATAGATAGATAGATAGATAGATAGATAGATAGATAGATAGATAGATAGATAGATAGATAGATAGATAGATAGATAGATAGATAGAAAGATAGACAGATAGATAGATGTGCGTCCATGATCATACATTTGCAATCATGACTCAATGAATGTTATCTAAAACCTTCACGAATACGAAATAACTTATTTCATTGTGCGGAATAATATTTTTGCGCACGATATGTAAACTTTGCCATTATGTCTAATTAAAGACAAATCGAATAAAAAACAGCATTTATCATATGATTCTTTAAAAACGACATTCTCACCCGAAAAAAATGCTTGTTGATTGAATTACTGAAATGATATCACGTTTTAAAACTAAATTTGCCGTGTTGCGTATGGGATTTCTGACATGCTCATTAATACAACAACAAATTTGTGAGATGCAAAAAGTGGAAGGGATGACCTTCATCTGACAACATTTCTATAAAAAAATATTCATTGACTTCCAAATAATAATAATACAAAAAAAAACAAAAAACAATCACACACAAGAGGAAAAGATGAAATTACATGTTCGCAAGATCGTTGACAGGAATTGAATTGCGTCTCTACAATGATAACAAGAAAAAGAAAACTGAATAACCTCGGCCGCTTTGGCACACTATCGTAACTCGGTTTTTTTTAGTTTTTTCAAGAGAAGCCAAAAACTGAATAACTTTGTATGTCAGGCTTTATAGATACAATTTTTTTAAAAACATTATTTAACCTTTAGCTTTCACAATTTAATTGCCAGCTTATAACACAACATGTAGGCTGCCAAGGGCTTTAAGCATGCCAAATATTTAAATTAAAAAAAAAAAAGTCGTGCTATAATAGCTTACACGCGGTCCTCGAATTATAACATTGGCAATATCTTCACTGCTCTAAGCTAATGACATAAGTCATTTTTGTCAATTTTGAGATATTAAGAAGAAACTGTTTCTTTTCCTGTCATTTGGTGACTTATTGGATTATTACATTTTCATATCAGCGCATTTCTTTTTCTATAATATTATATGGCAGCCCTCTTGCTCAGGAATGAAATGAACCGACAGATACCTTTTTGCCTGATTCTGACTTATGCCACTATCGTAGAGCAATGACGACACATGCAGCAGCAATATTATATTAACCGACTGAGCCATTGGGAATTTCGAGAACACGATTCATGCCTATGGGAACAAGGAGCATTTCACTATAAGCTCTGCATGATTTTGAAGTAAAGTCGCAAAAATACATTTTATACCTTCTTGAAAATAGTCGGAATTTCGATACATTGTGGGACTGATAAAACATATAATTGGATTAAAGTGATTAAGTCGTTTGTTGGTAAATGTCAAACTGTAGTAAAACTAACAAAAAATTGAGTGTCTTTCAAAGCAATATGTGTTTTATTTGTCTGTTCTCACATCGAGGGGTATTTGCCATATTGTTGAATACAACATTTTGCCGATTTTGAGGTTCTGTCGCGAAAGTGGTTCTCTCACTCCTAATTTTATTATGTATAAGTGTCATTATTATGGGTGTATTTTTCAATGGCATTTTTATGCCAGTTTCGATTTTGATCCGTATTGAACAAAACCCTGATTTTACACAACTCTTCAAACTTTCAATCCTCATTTTCTCGAAAAGGCAAGAATGCACATACAACAATATGGAAAATACCCGGTGACATATAAATCTGATTTTCTCTGGCTTGAGATCTCATCTGTGCGTAAGGGAAGTGCCGAACACTCAATTATGAGACGATTACACAATAAATTCCCTGGAATCAAATTGAGCAAAATTGTTGTCATGAAGGAAATTATGTTGTCAAGTTCTGATGACCTGCATAAAAAATCTTGTTATTATGCAGAACGCCGAGCTAACTGCAGGAAGACATTCCCATTGACCCGGGCTAGTGCAAAGCTGGTAACAGGCCCAGGCCAGATGGGAAATGTAGGCCACACTTCAAACTGCTCATTTAAGTATTTTTGTTTTAGTTCTTTGTGAACCTTCATTAAAATATTATTTTGTTTCAAAAGGTCACCACTGATTCTCTTCACAGTATCAATATTCCTTACCAAAGTTTAGCCCATCCACTTTTTGGCTCTATCAGGGGCAGTAGACCCTTTCAAAATCTTAAGCCAATGCCAACTCGCGCGGCCCCCCTTCAACCACAACCCTCTCACCCTCTCCCCATCTGGAATGGCCTACAATGCCTGCATCATGAATCTGGACAAGCTTTTTGGTACAACAGGAGAGAGACTGTTATGATTACTATTTTTCTACAAATATTCTAAGAACTCCTTGAACGAATTTTATTTGTTCTATTGATTGAGGTGATGTGTAAAAATGTGTCTTTCAAATGTTCAGATTTAAAACTGTATTTTGGGATAAAAAAAAATTACATTTGAAGTAAAACAGTTTCTCCCTCTCTTGTAACATTAAGCTTCCTCCTAATAATTTCATGATATTTCATGATAACGCTAGAGAATGATATCATCATTTTACACCATCAGGATATTGAGAAAACTGGTAGAACCATTGTTTAAAAATGTTTGTTCATTTGCCCAGAAGGAATATCAATCACTGTCTCTAATATTACTCAATAAAGCACGAAGGAAGGGCGTTGTTTTTCAATACACAAGAAATAAACCCATTTACCAAGGAAATGGGAAGAGGACATTGCCTTTGGACAATACAATTCATTCATCAGTGTTGCCGGATATTGCCATTAAAATTTAAATCCTTTTATGAATTTTAACGTTTGCACAAGGTTCAGGGACATGTACAAGCCTGAAAAGAAGTTGTATACTATCAGACTGTGAAAGACTCAGTGCAATAACCCACGGTTTCAGACACTTGACAGTGATACTTATAAATTCTTAATTGATATGGATGATTATGGTAATAACAGCTCGAGAAAAGACGCACGAAGCGGTTCCACGGGGCCGAGAAAATTTATTATTAATAAACCGCAAGCTGCAGGCCTGTACCACTGAATACAGGGCAAACTGGTGAAATCAGGCGCATTTCAATCACTTTATGTTGTTAAATTTTCCGTTTGTAGATTTTTACATGAAGAAAAGACAATTTGTAGCAATAACACAAGAAAACACATTTGGTTCGTTTAAAAAAAAAAAAAAAATTCTTTTTTATCCTATTCCCTGGATAATAGTTTAAAGTTGCAGATTCTATTTCTGTGAATCAGCCGGTATTATTTTTGCTCTGCAGTGTTACTTTAGAAACGACCAAACGTTCCTATAATAATTACCTTGCGAGCATGATATATAGTACAAAGTGGCCGTTATCGTGCCGACGTCCCGTTAAATCCAGACTCTAACTTGGACACATGTTACATACAATACGGAACTTTTCTTGCGTTATTGTTTTTAACTTCACTTTCATTTGATCTTATTTGTAGGAATCTGAGGCCTGAAAGATAGCCTAAAGTAAGATAACGAAAAAAGAGACAGTGAAAGACGCAAAGATAGATAGATAGATAGATAGATAGATAGATAGATAGATAGATAGATAGATAGATAGATAGATAGATAGATAGATAGATAGATAGATAGATAGATAGATAGATAGATAGATAGATAGATATATAGATAGATAGATAGATAGATAGATAGATAGATAGATAGATAGATAGATAGATAGATAGATAGATAGATAGATAGATAGACAGATTGGTAGATAGATAGATAGATAGAAAGATAGACAGATAGATAGATGTGCGTCCATGATCATACATTTGCTCAAACTCAAACTCAAAACTCAGTGATACATAGTAAAATGGAATAGTAATACAATAGATAACTGAGTTGATTACAAGTCTCCGTCCAGCCCTCGCAATGTCCTTAGTTTTCATATTTTCTTGAAGCACTCGAATCTCTCCCCCCCCACCCCCCGGCCCCCGTTCGTCTTAGACTGTTTTTTTTTGTCAGTCGCAGAGCTGTGCAGATTTTTTATGTCTCTCTCAATAGGCAATTTTTTTGTTGTTGCCTTTTCTGTTCAGCATCCGATTGACCGGTTGAATTGGATGCATGTGCATAAAGCCAAAGGCAACAACTGTGTCGAGAGCGGAAAAATGCGTTCACAGAATAGCATGAAAAAATATTACGCCTGTTTTATTTTTTCTTCCTGTCTTACTTTTTATTTTTCAAGAAATAATTTCCTTTGTTGTTGCTTTATTCTGATATATCTATAGATATTTGTGTAAGGCCCGTTTCACTTTCACACTCAACTCCACCCATCCATCCATGCATCCATCTGTCGTTCCGTCGGCTATCTATCTATCTATCTATCTATCTATCTATCTATCTATCTATCTATCTATCTATCTATCTATCTATCTATCTATCTATCTATCTATCTATCTGTCTGTCTGTCTGTCTGTCTGTCTGTCTGTCTGTCTGTCTGTCTGTCTGTCTGTCTGTCTGTCTGTCTGTCTGTCTGTCTGTCTGTCTGTCTGTCTGTCTGTCTGTCTGTCTGTCTGTCTATCTATCTATCTATCTATCTATCTATCTATCTATCCCTGCGTCTTGCTCTCTGCTGCTGATGCTTGCGTGCTGCATTTTAATCTATCTGCACTTGCTTTCTGGCAGCCATTCGCCTTCTTTTCCTTTCATCCCTCTGCCACATTTTCTTCTTTCATCAGTTGCTTGCTTATGTCCGTAGATCTTTCAGAACAAGCTGATAGACTGATTGATTACAGAATGAAAGGAGTGATTCCATGAAAAATGCGTTCTCCCGCTCTTGATTTCCGTGTCCGCCGATTCTTTATAATAGCTCGTACCCATTTCATTTGCAGCGCAGTTATAAATTAAACCTTTCATTCCACACTTTATCCCTAGTCTCTCCCATACCTCTTCTTTCCTTCCTGCATTTCCCTTTAACCGTGTTTGTTCCTCCACTCCATTTTCGGCCTCATGAGTTCTTTTTATTATGCAGCTATTTCTCTGTTATTGATTGTCAAACTGCGATTCGGGCAAATGAAATTCTGCCCAAATGATCTCAGTTCTACTAAATCCTGATAATTTTGTTCAGCTTATTGCATTAGTAAAACATTTATTTCGGCAGATATTTGCTGTTTCAATTTTCTTGTTTTAATTACATTCCCACCGAGCAATAAAAAGTTAATGCACGATTTCTGTGATCTGACATTCCACCGTGGGCAAATTCCGCAGTCAACCAGGAGGGATCAACGCCAATGAATGTTAAAGGTGAAGTTGTTCGTTTAAGAGGAATTATTACAGCAACAAACACCTTTAAATCAATCCCTATCCAGTGGAGTTCTATCGCCAATAATGAACTGGCGTCTGTCAGTTTCATGTACGTGTTGACTTAGATTCCAGAACAAAAAAAGAGAAAAGGTTCATCTACGTGTTGAGACAGATATCAGAAAAAAGGAGAACATTTTTATATGCAGCTTTTTATTGCCTGCTGCCTCTTTTGCCACTAATATAATTCAAATAAGTTATATTGCAAGCAAAATCTTACTCGATTTCCCCCTAACAACAACAACTTAGAATTATGAAATATTGTAGATAAAGAAAGGTCTAAAATGGTAATATCACTGAATACTGCTGTAGACTAGCTGATCAGAACATTTTTTTATTAGCACTTTCGGCTTTTGTAATTTGGCACTATTATGAACAATATAATTTATGTTGCTAGCAAAATCTGACTCTTTCTTTCCTCTAACTATCATGAACTACTAGGGACTATAAGGGTCCCTCAACCGTTACAGAAGAAACATGCAAATGCACTTTGAGTGAGCTAATAGGGTGATTTAATATTGAGATATTACTGTATAATAGCTGATTAAAAAAAAATCTAAGCCTCTGTAATGATTCGGCCCCCATTTCTGTTTGTGCGAAAATTCTGATTTTCTGATGTTCTTAGGGGCATAATTAAGGGATTTTCCTGATCATTTGGTTGATTTAGCGTATATCGCAGAAATAACTAAAAATAGCTTTTCTCGCCTTGAGTTCTTGTGGGAACTACAGCCAAGTGATAAATTTCTGTGTATCACTGGTGATACATGTGCCTAGAGGGTTAAATAGTATACAATTTATTCTACAGACTCAAGTCTTCAGTCTTCACGCATACAGACAAGGCGCAAAGCAGATGACAACAATGGCAGGCGAAAGATGACTGAAAAACGATGACGTGGTGAAGAATTTCTTCTTTTCCAGATCCCCGAAGCCCTGTTATAATTTACTATATTCAAGCAAAATACCACAGCATGAAAAACAACAACAACAACAACAACAAACTGGACTACGATCCTCCATTCCCTTCCCCCAATATTCTGGCATCGTTACCGGGCCTGTTCAAATTGCATGTCGCAATCCTCCTATAATCTCCAACTGGTCACAGAAAACAGGGAATCCTGTGAGGCCAATAAAAATGACTGATTTATGGCTATCGATGTCTGACCCGCCTCTCCACAGGGAAAAAGCCGATCCGATTTGCGGTGAACGTTTTGCATGAAGATAAATATCAAAAGCAGTTTAAAATTTTTTAATGTCTTTACGTAACGTTGGAAAAGCGTGAGGTTTTAGATATCTGTTGTAAGATTATTGTCATAATCCGGAGAGAATGTTTGCCATTGTTACTTTTCATTCATTACGCCTATAATATAAATATTCTACACCACGTCATCATTTTTAAGTTATCTTCCTGTCGTTGACTGCTTTGTGTCTTGTCCGTATGCTTCAAGACTGAAAATTTGAGTCTGCAGAAGAAATTGCGAACTATTTGAAGATTTTTTAAAAATCAGCTATTCATCATCATCATCATTGGCGTTGCAGCCTTGGGAGAGCAATAGTGACGCGCACTACGTGGTCACTTATTTGTAGGGACTCTCCAGCGCCGGCTATGGCTATAGAGGCCGGTGTGTGAGTGGCAGTCTGTTTTATGTTAGCGCGCGTGATCTCTCCCCCCCCCCTCCTCCCCCTAGCAGTCTGAAGACAATATTGACACGCCCGGGCGTTTGAGACAGACGCAGTTCGGTTCCACCAGTGCGTGAGGTCCTACTACACTCCATAATTCACATCTTTCACTAAATCCCCAAGGCAAAAACAGTTTTGTCTCCGTGCACCACCAGCCAATGAAACAGGGAGAAGAGCATGACCTCTGACCTCAACTGAAAATTCAACTCAAAATTTTCGTCAGAATACCTTCTCCCCCATTGGGCGATAAATTACTCGAACAAAGACATGATACTTCAAGGTAATTTTAGTTATTGATTATTAATAATGGTTATCACAAAAATAAGTGGTGCGTGAAAACGATAGAACAATTTTGTGATAAATTTACAGCATAATCACAGAAGGTTGTGTTTAGTTCTTGCAGTGGATATTTTGAGGTGAAACAAAAGAAAAAAAACCCCACCTAAAACGAAAAGTGTAACGTCGATAGTGTCATTTGAAACAACCCATTACTTTACTGGCTATATTAAACAGAAGCAAACAACAACAACAACAACAACAACAACAACATTATCTTTATCACTGGGTCGTGGTGACAGATAGTTACTGTGAATTGATTTTCATGCAGATTGGCCTGGGCTGACCATCACCATAGCAGATAACAAGCAAAACATGATGAACATCAACATTATTACTGGAGCGATAACAGCGACGACCCCAACAACGACAATATAAAAATAAAACAACAACAGCAACAACACACATTACCCCAACGGCGTTAAAGTTAATTACGATGAAGACCATTTGGTACCCAGGGATACATGAGCTGGGCTATTATTAGTATAAATACACAGCTTATTTTTCTGCACACAAACATATGAATAATTAGATAGACAGTCAATCCCCCCCCCCCCCCCCCCCGATCTTACACACATATAAATAAACTGCACACCAGAACACACATAATATGCGAAATTGTCAGGTCTTCCACCCAAGGCATAAGATAACTCAAAACAAACTGTTTTGTTGTGTTTTCGTCTTTACATGTTACTCTCGGCATGGGCTGACGCAGTCGCTCAGTGGCCAAAGCGCTTGGCCAAAGTGCGAGGTGCCCTAGGATCGAATCATGCTCACGGCAGTTTCAACTTAATTTATTTCTTTTCATCTTTTTAAAGGCACTCATCTGTCGGGAGCTGCATAATTATTTGATATACAATATGTATAACTATCCTGCTTGTGCTGAAAGGAAAAAAGTAAAACTGCAACAAAACAGTCATCAGTTTTGATCATTGCAAAGAGACAAACGTTTGAATAACTGCTATGAATCATATTCTATCAGAGAGAAGGGCGAGCTATCCGCGTACGGCGAAAGTTAAGTGTTAAGTACACTGACCTCAACACTTTCCCAGCCCTACATTTCATTGTACACAGTAATTCTTCTCGTCTGTGTACATAGTCCAAGTCTTATTTGTATATAGTTACATTGAAGTGTTTATTGAGTGATTTATTTGTCTGGAATTCTACATCAACATTCTCGTTCTTCAAGGGTACTGACATTAGTTTTATTTCTGTTTTATCCCCAGCCCCCTCTCACGATTACAGCGGTGTAAATCGTAGGTAGTTGTGGCGTTACTGATTGCAGTAAATCACCGTATCGACTACTCTATGGCTGGCCAAAACGTGCCATGATTACTGTTATTCTGGCTTTGCGATCTTGTTAATTTGCCCGGCTGTGCACGAATAACGACAGGTCACCAAGAGATGTTTTCTGAGCATATAAATTCTACGCCTACACTTTAGGCACTCGGAAAACCGCGGGGTATTTTCCATATTGTTGCATGTGCATTTTGGTCTCTTCAAGAAAATGAGGATCGAAACTTTGAAGAGTTGGGTAAACTCAGAGGACAATATTAGGTCACAAACACATGTCTCGAAAAGTTTTTAACCGATTGGAATGGTACATAGTGAAATCAGGAGTGAGAGAACCATTTTCATGACAAACGCTCAAAATCCACAAAATATTTGCATACAACAATAATTTTTATGGCAAATACCACATGATTTAGGCAACTTTCATTCCTTTCCAGTCAAGAGCACATTGTAAATATACTGTGAATATGGCGGTCGTTTTAATACAGGGCTATTTAATATACACAACGTTAGCCAGTTTTCTATTTTGTCTGAACTAGACAACTTAGCTTATGGGCTTAAGTTTGGCTCCAGAGCTTTTGATATCTCAACCAAACAATCCTACTCTACGTTTGGGGAGAGACAGTTATAGTGTTACATGTATTGTACATCAAATGAATAATTTATATAGAGAATTGAACATTGTGATCTGTTTTTTATTTTCGTGATGTAAAAATTCCCCCGTCGCCCCGTTAAGGAAATATAAAATGACACAGTTGTCTCATGTTATTGAAAAACAAACAAACAAACAAACAAACAAACAAACAAACAAACAAAGGCAAAAACAACAACATTAAACCATTTTGGCTCAGGCTGTTGGAAATGTAATTAATAAATACCCCTCACAACATGAGCTGCAGAACTCGTAGCAGCCATAAGGAAACGATCACAGCCAGAGGTTCCCAACCTGGGATTTATTTACCCCAGGTGAAAATTTCGCCTACCTAAGGGGTGAATTTGCTGATTCTGGATTTGGACATTTTTGTTTTGTTTTGCTTAATTAGAAATTTAAAAAATATGAAATTGAGAAGAAAATTTAAACTAGGCCTATTCTGTAAGAGAAAAACAAAACAAAACGGCCATTAACTTGTTCATCATTTGTGTTTCATAGATAAGCGATATAACATTGATCTGTGCAATTATTACTGTTAGTGTCATTAAAACTTAAACTATTAATACCAAAAACAGCATTTTAAAATTTTCCCATTGTCGATTGTTTTATTATGGTAAAGTGTAAACTCAAATTACCGACCTAAAGAGACTGGGGACACATTTACTTTCGAAAAGTTACCAGAGGTAAATGAAACGAAAAAGATTGGCAACCCATGATTTAAACAGACAAAAACAAGATGAAAAGCTGACCGACTCGTGAATCTGTGGCGTACTGATCGAACATCGGAAGAGACGCTTTTTCCTGCCACAGACAGACATTTCCTATGTACACGATTGTTTCGTTTCTACTTTTCTCGCTTTGCTTTGATCTTGCGTTTGTTCGTGTCTGTCATCCCCTTTAATCTAATCAATGTCAGACGCATATTTGTAGTGTAGGAATCAGGGTATGGAGAAAAAGAGTGCGCCAACGTCCTTTAATGATCACATGGCAGTGATTTGTCGCCACTATTTGCCGTTTACTAGTTTTCTAACTCTGCAAAAACAGTACAGGTCCACCTTTGATTACCTTGTAAAGCAACGACATTTTTTGCAGTACTCTATAGCAATGTTTCTCAATGTTTTGGTGGGGCGTGGGGCTTCAGAATTGGGAGTAGGGATATGTGCTTTATACTAACTTTGTCTGATCATGGTGCGGAGGGGCAACGTTTTTTCTGAAAATTGAAATAGGGAGTAGGACAAAAAAGGCTGAGAAACAATGCTCTACAGCAAGCTTTTTGAAGATTCAGTCCAGTGAAGAGGTCTCCAGAGTTTTAGTGGGCGTGTCACATGGAGAGCTTTTACAGGTCTAACTGACGTCCAAATCACAAGAAAAAAGGGTTGCAAAACTCATTCACAAAAAAGAGATTTATCGACTAAAGAAACGGAAAGAACTAATTGCAAATCTCTTTGTGGTCAAAAGAAACGCTCCAATCGAGACCATGTTAAAACTAAAGAGAAAAGTAAGAAAGAAAAAAAAGGATAATTGGCCACGACAGGAAATTAGACATGGAGAAAACAAAATGTTGTTAATTAAGAGAAAAGCAGATAAAGACCGAACAAAATGTTGATCGAGAGGAAATTACAGATTTGTGCAGAGGCGGGGAGGAAGAGACGGAGGGCAAGCCAACCATAGCCCAACTCAAACACCCAAGCAAAACACGCAGAGCAATAAAAAATCATACATTAAAAAAAATATGATGAAGACAACACAGGATAAACACCTGAGGCGAATCAGAACTAAAAAAGAATAATGAAGAGAAGAAGAAGACGACAAAGAAAAATGACAACGACAGAGACAGGGAACACTCCGTGCAAAGCATTAGACTCAGGCCAGGTGGGAAATGCAGGCCCCATTTGAAATTGTTCGTTAATTAGATATTCTTTTAATTAGCGCAGATACATTCAATTGTATATAAAATCTGTATTAATCTTTTTTTTTTGGTGAATGTTCTTTGAAATATTGCCATTTTGTGCTAAAGGGTCCCCGTTGACGCTCTTTACATATCAATATTTTTTTTACCAAAGAATCTCCGCTTTGTCACTGCCCGGGGGAAGGGTGGGGATACTGTTCGCTCAAAATTGTAGGCCTGTGCTAATTGGCCCACCTGCCCCCTGTTCTGGCCCGGGGCGGGGCTGGGCCATAACTATAGAAGAAGAAAGAAGACAAAGTGAGAGAGTCGAGAGAGATGAATGTAAATCTTAGAGACCAAGAAAGCAAAGTAAATAACAGTAAAAGTACAGAAGAACAGAACGGGACGAAAGGAAGAAGGAAATTTATTGGACACCAAAATCCAAAGACGATTACAATGCAAAGGAGTTTCAAGATTTGCAAACACTGCCATATTTAGATTTAAAAAAACAAACTGATGTTATATATGAGTGAACGAACATGAAGAGAGAGAGAGAGAGAGAGAGAGAGAGAGAGAGAGAGAGAGAGAGAGAGAGAGAGAGAGAGAGAGAGAGAGAGAGAGGGGGAGAGAGAGAGAGAGAGAGAGAGAGAGAGGGAGAGGGAGAGAGAGGGAGAGAGGGAGAGAGGGAGAGAGGGAGAGAGGGAGAGAGAGAGAGAGGGAGAGAGAGAGAGAGAGAGAGAGAGAGAGAGAGAGAGATGAGTTATGCCAAAGGGACAGGAACTCCTCTCCGCCCCCTCCTCCGCTCCAGCCAACCACCGGCAGCAAAAACATGAGCAGTTAGGCTCACAAACAGCGAAAGTATATGAGGGGAGGAAAAAAAAAAAATCTCCAAACATTTGGTGACATAAACGTAATGTCCAAATTATTCAAACAAAACCCCACCCTACAGGCGAAAATTCTCCCGTCACATTGGTGAGCAATTCGGGCTATGACTCTAAGGTTGCGCGAATCACTGACCGTAAAACGTGGAAGAGACGAGGAAGTAGAGGCCACTGGGATAAAACGGGTGAAAACCCATTCAGGGAAGAGATTGTGGAATTAGACTGGTTCGCTTCACTGCTTATTGAGATAATAAAAGCCAGCTTAGCAGAGTTTTACTTCAATGCACATTTCCCGGTTTTCCCGATTTTAGTGATTTCTTTTTCTGTCTTGTGTTTTTCTTTTAGTTTTGTTTGTTTGCAGTGGACGTGAGAATGGAGTCTGTCTCCTTATTTTCTTTTTGCCTCTGCCGGGCATCTCTAAATTCTCCACTCATCGATGTTTAGATGGTTTGTCTGTCTGTCTAATTAGGTGTCTATCTGTGTTTGTGCGTGTCTGCTTATCTGTCTGTCTGTCTGTCTCTCTGAGGCTGCCTGTCTGTCTCCATCAATTTCTTTGTATTTTCTGTCTGTCAAGCTTTTCGGGAAATCTCTCCATTTTCTGCTACAACGATTCAGCAAAAATGAACACATAAATGAAGCGCTATACTTATTCTATCCGAAGATAAAAGCTTCTCGTGGTTAAGTCTAAGTGTCTCAAGAACGCCCATTTCCAAAAGTCTTTCAAATCATCAAAACACTGCAACATCCTAGCGCATTACGTCAAAGATGAAACGAATGAGAGCTAACAGCCCCCTAAAATGGACATGAAAATACCCCTTAGCGTTGGTATAGATTCCAAACTTTCCGTCGTAAATTACACATAACTTCCTAAGCCATTGCGGGTCATTTCCAAAGTGCCCAGATCAATTCTATCAGATCGCCAGTCTAGAAAACACCGATTTTGCTTTTAAAGTGGTAGTCTTTTTATACACAGGTTTTACGTAAGTCAACGTTTACTCGTGATTGGTTTTATGATCAAGGCTACCTGTTAAAAATAGGCTTCGGTCTATCAGAACTTAAGCAAGATTTTAGTATTTAATTAAGGACACTTTTCTTTATTCTCGACGTTTGTAAGAGTCCTTGTTTTATCAATATTTCCACCTAATTGGTTCAGAAAAATTCTGACACTGTAGTGGTCATTGTCATCTCCATTTCTCTCAAGGCCGTCACAATAATGTCGGACTCCGGCTCATTCAAATTTTGACAAGTCTCAGTAATCCCAGGCATCAAGGTGTCCTGTTGAAAACCCTTTTTCGCGCTGCTATGAATATGTGTTCACCTTGAAAGGAAAAAAGATAATTTTATATTCAAGGAGCAATACTCCACGCAATGAAGTACACCTATGTTGAACACATTTTAGTGGTTCACACAGTTTAGTGACGTAGAAATGGTTTCTGAATAATTCGGTCTACTTGTGCCTTTTCAAAAGCGCAGAGAAACAGAACTCAGAATCAGGCTTAAGTCTAATAAATAAAAAAATCAGATCTATAGGGTTGAGTGTAAAATATTAGCCTACGCAAAATTTGGAATAAATCCAACGAGCAGTATTCGAAAAAAATCGATGTTGATCTCACCCAGTCTTAAAAGGACTTACTATACCATGAATTCATTCTTACTGTGAAACAAAATTGTTCTTTCTCTAAAGAATAAACATCTACATCATTATGTTCTCTTGGAATTATAAATATTACCGTACCCTTCGGACACTTTGAAAAAAAAACAACAACCCATGAAAACATTCATTCACAAAAAGAGCAGCGAAAGTCTTTGGTTACAGGTATTATTCGTACTAGTTTGGCCCGCTGACACGGAGAATAACAGTTGTACTTTTTAAAGTTGCGTTTCGATCACCACTGGTTAAACGAGAGATATGCTACATGTCTCTGGTGTAAACTGAGGCGCAGAACAAAATTTCCTGTCATACTTTTTAATTCTACTCGAAGAAAATGTGTCTGTTTTCCCCCCTCTCAAAATGTCGTAACCAGTGGCCTACATAATATATAATGTGCTTTTTAAAGTTGCGTTTCGATCACCACTGGTTAAACGAGAGATATGCTACATGTCTCTGGTGTAAACTGAGGCGCAGAACAAAATTTCCTGTCATACTTTTTAATTCTACTCGAAGAAAATGTGTCTTTTTTTCCCCTCTCAAAATGTCGGAACCAATGACCTACATAATATATAATAGTAGCATGCCTCTGGTTGGAACACTTTCTTCTGTATAATATGCAGGTCACTGGTTCAACTCAGTTGTGGCTCAAAATCAACGAAAGCATTAAAAACATATTGCGAACTTCAAGACCTTTTAAAATATGCTCACCGAACCTCTTCGTCTCTCTATGAGTAATATGATATTTTATAGAATTTAAGGCTCAGGTGTTAAAAAAATCTTTCATGATACATTGGAGGCCTTACTTCCTTTATAATATGATGCTGAGCTGCTTTCGTGTCCACTGCACACCAGAACTACTAACTCTTGTTTATCAAGCGTGAGCTGGCTGACCCCATTTCTTGAGCAGCGAGAATGGCATTATTTAACTGGATTATAAAATTATCATCATCCGCGCACTCCCTCCCAGGAAATCCACTATCAGAGCTGTAAGATTCGCCAGAGAAGTTCTGTAAATTAGCTCTACCTTGTATTTCAAGTCGCATAACATGACTAAACAAACACCAGCTTCAGTAGCCTCCTATGGGTTGACACAGTTTGACAACACTGTTTCGTGTGGTAATTTTCTCAGCAAGATCTTCGATGGCTGGCTGAAATAATACCTCCCATCAAAACAGGCCAGACAAATTTGAATTGTCTGTTTAAATGAAACCAGGAAGAAAAATAGCAATTCTCAAACGTATTGTTTTGTTGTTGTTGTTGTTTTTGTTGTTAAAGGCGTCCTGTCCCAGTTCATCCCCGCTTTGAACTGTCTAGAATCCTCTTAAAGGCTTATTTGTGGAAAGCCGAGAAAATTCTGCACTCATGTTTCACAAAGCGTGATCCCTCTCGCTCCCTCCCCCTTTCCCCAGTAGTTAAAACAACAACAACGACAAAACATTATGACCTGATACTGTGCAGGCACATCTTCAGCCATGGTGTAAATATTTCAGTAAATACAATGATCTGTTTGGAGATGCATTTCTATAAGATCGAAACTGATTTGATCAACACCACTGAAATAGCGACAGCAAACACCAACATAGTAATAACAGCAGTGCGTGGTTTATACTGTGCGTTTTGAAGTCTAATCAGGAGCGGTAGAACACTATAGCTCTATTAGTAGTAGTTACAGCTGCAACAATGACTCTGAGAACTGTTGTTGAAACAAAAATGTTTATTGTGGTTTTTGTTGTTATCAAGATGTGGTTGTTAAAAGATGTTGTGGTGGTAGGGGCAGAAGTAGTAGTTAGCTACTGTTTTCGTGACACTATTGGCAGTTGCAGTTGTTGCATATTAGAATATGGGAGTAGCAATAGAGAATGTGGTAGTGAAGATAAAAATTTAGACAGCAATATTCTGGCACTAGAATTGGTACAAACATATTTATGTGGTATGTGGAGTATTAGTCGTCTTAATAGTGACATAAAGACTAGAAGCTGATGGTGGAATATAGAAGAATAACAACTCCACAACAGCAACGTTTAATGATGAAGTTGAGCTTCAAAAGACACCGGCATTGTCTTGACGACACTGAAACAGTAACCGAGTGACGAAACAGTATATTCTGAAAGAATGTTGTTGGGGGCGTGTATTGTAATTACAAATCCAAACAGAGAAAATACAAAGTTATTTTCTCTATTCAGCAATGGCTTATAATGTAATATACCACTCGCCCCTAACAAAAGAGATTTTGAAATATGCGCGGCCTGGGTTCAGACTCGTGATACTCAAAACTCACCACGCCAAGTCCATGCAAGTCTACTCACTCTGCAACCAAGGTCCTGTCAATCATAACGTTATCCGTTTCCGTCATCTGTCGTAGAAAACAGTTCACGCGATTCCCTACAAGCGGCTCCACTCCAACTATTTTCATCACAAAGATTTTTTTCCCCGAGGCTGTCTTGGACTGACATGACCTTGTCGGCACTCACATTAGTCTGCCTTAGCGAGGTTGGTAGAAGAGTATAGTATTTCTAGTAATCTGAAAGTTATGGCTGCACTAGTGTTGTAAAATAATCAGTAATAAAGGAAAACTGGGCCTTCGCACCAGCAGCCAAAACAGCACGTAGTACTGACGGAGTATTATAATTATTATAATATTGCAATGGCAAATAATGAAATATCTACCACTGTCCTCTTGGTACCATAGCTTGGAAGTAGAAGAAATATAATAATGATTTAACGTTCCTAGGCATGTCACCCCAGTTTCTCAAACGGAAAAGTCGTTGGGAGGATGAGCGGGAAAAAAGCACATTTATTGCCCAAAGGTCCAGCCAGAAAGGACGTAAGCTCGATTTTGGCAATTTTTTATCCCCTCGCCCCGTGTACGTTTTCATATGCTTGATCTCACCTTCCCCCTTTCTTGTAAGAGTGTCCCGACATAAGAAAAGGTGAATGTCCAAGATACGACAATGATTTACTCAAACTTTAAGTGGCATTTACACATCCTGTATATGTCCTTGTTTGTCAATAGAAACATCATTTCAATATAGTATTGTATAACTCGATTTGCTGGGGAAAAAAAGAAGTAAATAAGATCAAGATTTTGTACTTCATTGCAACAATTGAAAAGCTTACGTATCCTCTGGAAAGCCCCTCTCCCTTTATCCCATGTAGGCGCATCATACGCTGGGGACAAACTCTTCCTCATCCCCCCAGCGTAAGTACTTTTTGGGTGGCCCCACGGGTGATTTCAATAGAAGCTAAGGCACTGGTTGACAATGATTCCTCAGTATCTTTTCTGCGTGTGTTCAAAATGTTTTTCATGTATAAAATGCTTAAATGGATTAAGGATGACTTGACGTTAACAAAACCGCCCTAACTACCGATTTGATTAGGCGGGTCACAGTTTTGGTTGGCACTAAGAAGTTGGAGAGTGATTGTTATATTACAGAAAACAAGAAATCCTTTAATACTGAGTTAAGGAGAACTTAGCGTACTCTTGCACTTTTGCAGGAAATGACAGCTTCACTAGCATTCGATGGCGATATTTATTGAAGGTATTGTGAAAACAAAGGACCGCTTCACCACACACACACACACTCACACACGCACACACCCACACACACACAAAGACACAAACAGACATACACACCCGTACACACGACACACGCTCACACACAAAATATTATAAAAACCACAGGAAATCTGTGAGGTCGCAGCAAGACTTAAAGCAAAGTCAAAATGTGGTAAAAAGAACAAAGTTGTATGTAGCAAAACCTCGCGTAAGACATAATATAGGCACAATACAGTAATACGCAAAGGAAAAGGGAAGGCAAATCAAGCTTTCCGCATTTCAACGTTCAGCAAGAAAAACAACAACAATAGGATGGAAAATCGAACCAATAAAACAACGGAACAGATAAAAGCCCCCCAACATTAACGGACGCACTGCACTCCGAAAATCCAAATCTGGACTCGCAGCTAAGTAGCCTACTCGTTTTCTTTTTTTTATTTGTTCAAATTGTGTTATTCTTTCGAATGCCGAGTAGATCTAGAGGATATAAAAAAAAAAAAACCATGTCTAACTCAGTATAATTTTCGTGCTTGTTTCCCTCTACATTTATGCTCCATGGCATTATTTCCCCGTCGCACTCGTTTTTAGAAACATCATTTGGGGTGGGTTATTATTTTCCAAAGACCTAGTAATACTTATGGGACGACCGGGGTCCTTGGAATTAAGCAAAGGAAATTGCTGAACTCCCAAAATATGCCCACAGATTTCTCCTCCGCTGAGAACCGCTCGTCTAACCCCAGTTCACACCAAAGATCCGTTTCGTTAACTTTCGTACGACACACGAACTAATGACGTCATTCGTTATATTTCGCATAATATAAGTGTTCTCAACAAACTTACGAGAGTTAAGTGGGAACACAAATATGCAAGATATAAAGACTAACCTAGTGCGTTCGTGAGTAGTCCGAAAGTTAACGAAAGGGGATCGCTGGTGTGAACGCTGGATAAGCCATGTCGTAATTTCTGTGCAATGCCTGTGTATTTTCTCCATTTAAAACTAAAGTAGCCAATGCTTTCCATGGTTCTGGATTCTGGTTTTTAGTACTTTCAAAACTCGCGTCTTTTCTTGCATATTCTATACTCCCGCGCAGCCAAGTAGCGAATGGCCAGTTTTCAAACAAATTTAATTTAACAAGGGTAGGTTAAAATTGAAAATGTGTGCGCATGTAACTGCAAGTGTCCTGAAAGGGATAAAGGTCCCACTGGTTTTTCAAAAGAAGTGAGACTGGACTTATGGTATTTAAATCAATACTTAAATTTATTAAGGAGAGGGGGATGGCACGCACCTCCAGACGTGGCATGCATGTGATGCTAAAATTCAGTGACCACAATAATGATAATAGTAAGTCCCCCCTCCCCCCCCCCCCCAAACTTTGTACATCTGTCTTTGTGGACTGCAGTGCAATACTGGCTGTTTACCTGCACAGTATAATAAACAATCCAGACTTCGCGCGACTGAATGCCGATTGGTCGCCGTTGTTTGAGAAAAGTTCTACAGATGTGAAGAAAAATGGACACTTTATCATTATGAAAAGTGTGCTGTCAGATTTTTAGTCATTCAGGTCCATTTCTGGTATTGATCCAGCCCACATACGAAAAGCACAAGAGCCATGATCTGTACTTCCGGGCTCTGCTTGGTAGACGGAATGCGTAGAACGTTGTGCAGGAATAGACTAATGTACAATGCACCAGCTACACTTATCATGATTTTCACACTCAGATGATAGCCAGCTAGATCAAAATGTGCCAGAGATCCATGCTCGGTTCTTCTCTCTGTGGTCAGTTTTGAAAAAAAAAGTGCTCAATGCAGCTTCTCTAAGGAAACTGATACACACTGCCCAGTCGCATACACAGCATGGGTAGGTTCCTAAGCGTCGACTCTGTGGGGGTGATTATCTCCGCTGACCGTAACCAATAATTTTTCTATGCTGTGAGCTTGGCTCGGTACAGCATTCTCCATAGGCACTGTCACATTTTGAAGTACCTATCTGAATGTCATGTAATGTACATTGTATTATATTATACACAGCCCATAATTATAATATCCAGCATCCTTTGACTTTCTGGTCTGTCCTGTTTCAATTTTATGTGTGTGTGGGTTTGATTTTCAGCCCTAATTTATACTGTATTTCAGATTGTCAATATGGGGGTAGATGAGAGTCTGTGAATTTGTACAAATTCAGCTTATGGTGATGGCAAGCAGGTGATATTTTTCTAGGTAGGAGGAAAGGGGAGTGGGAATTTGAAAATTGTTTCTATTTTGATTGGAATTGTCTATATTTTGACCACATGCAAAACTAATTTATCGGTTATTTCGTCCTCCAAGAGTTCATGGTTGTAAATGAGAACATATCGGTTGATATATTTTGCTCCCGGTGCAGGTTCATTTCTGCTTCATAATCTGCTTTCCCCTAGCAACTCATGTTGGCTCATTAGCTCAGTGCTCTGTGTTAACCGTTACTCTCACACAAATGAACATGCATTGAGACTGGGAGAAAATATGCTCATCTCAATGCACGCTCATGCAACGCAGATTTCCGATGATTCAAGAAATCTCCCGTCTTTTTCTCTTTCCATACGTTAGCCATCATTCTAACGATTCCAGCGTTCTTTGTCCTTCGTGGTCAAGTGAATATCGCGCTGTTTTTGGGTTTGCTATGCTAGACAAGGCAATCTGCTGATTAAATGCCACGGCATGCCTGTAATGGCAACACTGCCATTGATTAAATTGTTTTTCGGACGTTGGCAGTTAAGGCTAGGTTAGCCACAATTACGTCAAAATGACCGCAACGCATGGCATGTGATTGTTTACTCGCTATGTGCTGTATTGCATCATTTTCACTGGCCACGGCGTCTCTATTTAATATTAGTTTCTGTTGGCATTTGGTAGGGTACTTGAGGCCATTATGAGTTTGATCCTAAAACTAAACAGATAAGAAAAAAAAACAAACCCACAGCAGTTATTGACATCTGGTCATATTTCTTAGTGCTTTGGAGATAAGACTATCTCCTCGTATTAATTAAGCTGCAATTTTCAACATATTCACATTTCTCATCGTCATAATTACAGTCACAGTTCTACGATTCCCATCATTGCCAACGACATCACCAACATCACTTTGATTCTGATGGCCTTCTCTTTGGTAATCGAAAAGAAGGGGGGAAAAAAGGCCGGCGGAAGAAGTCAAGCATGAAAGATGGCGACTCAAGGACTCGAGGTAAGGAGCGACCGTCCGCGGATGTCGCAGGCGTCTCTGGAGCCTCAGTCTCCTAAATGGATGTTTTTATCTTTTGTATAAAAAAATTTTTCCGCTTGACTTTTTTTTTCCAACGTCCTCGTCTTCGACCTTCTCGTCCTCAGAAAACTTCAGTGCATGAAGGAACCAAACATTGAGCAAACCAAGTGAGATTTTTGTTTAATATTATATTGTGAAAAGAATGAATAATTACGTAAAAGTAAGCCTAATTCAGACCCAGCTTACATTTACGCACCATAATTAGGTTTTCTGAGACAGTGGGGTCAGGTGTCGAAAACATCAATTATTTTGGTGTATTTTTTTTTGTTTCTTTAAAAACGTCTTAATACTAAATGCTTAGATCTGGAAAATTGTTTCTGTCGCAAATATAATGTTTGTATTTTTTAATGAAATCATATTTGAAATAGCGCAAACCTTGAAGATTAAAGGGAGAATCTCTAGCAGTAGATAAGTTTGATTGATGGTTTTAAAAAGACAAAATCCATCCGAGATATAAAAGTTGTATTGAAATCAGGAAGCCCTGGTGTAAGGACACTGTTCTTGTGGTGTCTTTTCCACATCTCCTCTCCTCTAAACTGGAAGCATTTTGATCATAGAGGCCTGGGCACACAATTAACTAGTAACAACATTGAACGCTGAAATAATTCTGGACCTTGATAGTAAAGATATTGAAGAGTCGATAGGCCTCATTAACGGTTTTGATGACATACCCAAAATAATACCAGCAATATTGGTTGTGATTATAAAAATGATACCGATAACACCAGTGAAATAGAATTTTTTGAATTTTTGATATTCACCTACTTTTATCTCTTTTTTTTTTTATCACGAGTTTCTAAATAGCTACCTTTAACATGCACTACCATTACTTAGATTTTACCTTAAAGGCACCATCACCACTGTGTTTTCTAGTTACCTCAATTTTGTTGGTAAACACAAAATGTTCGTCTACAGAAACATCCAGGGTACTACTTAGAATGTGAGCTTCATCTGTAAATCAACTCTCCAACGGGTACTATTTACTGCCATGGCCTCAGCAAGTTATCTTGTGTCCATACCAGAAAGCGCGCACCTTAGCTGCTCTTCACCCTCTGGGTACAAACATTTTGACAGAATTCATCACTACTTTGCTCACTGTCTGGACACATCGATGTATATGCTAACTAGGAAGTCACGGCTCACATCCGTACTTTGTGAGCTATTCAGAGCATGGCAAGATTTTTTTGTTTTTTTGTTGCTACTGATGAATAAACATACTCCAGGGACAGGCTTAAAAAGATGGGGGTAAAGGAGTATTTAGAGGTCTTAGATATAATTTTGAAGACCTAATAATAAGGAGAGTGTATTTTTAAGTATTAGCATTGCCAAAGGTATTGGGTCCTATGAAACATTCCACATTCCCAGACCAGCAAAGCTTATCTCGAGGGCAGCATGGTAAACAATCGTTACTGGATTTTTTTTTTTTTTTTTAGAGACTGACATAATATTTGGCATATTTGTAGCCTTATACGGTTCGCAGATTGTGTGAGAGGGTGGGAATGAAATTCTGAAAACGGAGGGTTGAATAACTTTTAAAGATATTGCAATAATTAAGCCTGATAAAGAAAGTTAATTAGTTTTCTTACTTCTCCCGAACAATTCGTTGAAGCAAATTGCGGTAGTTTACCACGCTGCCCTCGATCTGAAGTCTGTTGATATAATCATCTTTATTGGCTGGTTATGTTAAAGCCTCAACATTTGCAAATCCCACCGCGGATGTTTCAATGACCTAGTTTGGGTACTGGTTGCTTTTCAATATTCTATAGCTTCCAGTCTGCAGCACTCAGCCAGCAACGTAAAGAAAAGAATATAAACCATTCGCAAATTCATGACAGAAGATGCAGTCACTGCCAATTTGAAATGGTTGTCAGTAATATTTCACAGAAGTTTCTCTGAAATCACCACGAAGACTACAGTCATCTCTTGAGAGCTGGAGTAGAAAATGCACCAGATCTCAACTCTAAGTCAGCGGAAGCTGGGCTCGCATACAAATATTTGCCCAGATATCCATAATCTTTATAAAAGCAAATTCAAACTCTTCAAGACTGATGGGAAGTCGAAGTAAACCAGTTATTCGACATCTTCAAGAGTGAAAAACTACGTGTAACGAATAACATTGGGGAATTTGTAATTTATTATGACATGAGCACTGTGTACACCCAGTCCCTCTCTCCGTCTCTCATTTGCCTTCTCTCAGAATATTTTGGAAAAGAACTTTAGATACTATGCCAGTCTCGTCAGGAAATTGGATAGATAAGAAGCTGCCAAGTGAGGCCTACACTGAGAGACCATGAACCCTCGAGAAAAATGAACTTGAACACTTTTCCTTTATGGTCAGCCAAAAGACAGAACTTGCTAGTTAACGCTCTGTCCAACCCTGTCTTCTCTAAAAAGAAAAAGACAAGTTTAAGCTACAGTTAAGTTAAATGCACTCCGTTGAGGGTAAGTTCTTTAAGCGAAACAAAGCAAATTAATAATAGATACTGAGACAAATAAGGCTGACATCGGATGATAAACTGTCTTGATTCTTGGCTAATTCCAGGTGGGAAAAAAAATCAGCTTTCGACCAAATGGGAAATGGAAACCTTCCTGTCTGCGGCTCATCCGATGAGTCTGCCTCGTCTTATTTGCATATCTGAAAATATTTCTCTCTTGGGCGGTCGAAGATTGAAAATAGGCGGAAAGAGGAGACAGAATGGAAGAAACGTGAACTGTGATACTGGTGGGTTCATCAGTGGAACAGCTTGAAACGACCGTGTTCTAAATGCAATCACATAAATACAGTTTTTAAAAGCCTCCCATGAGATATTATTCGTGTGGATTTGAAGGGGCAGGTTGAATAAACGAATAATGAAACCGTAACGGAAAGGATTTACGATGACAGATGGGACACCCCGGGCCTGGCTAGCCTAAAGGAAATTCCGAATGAATGAAGTTGGGATTTTAAAATTGTATCATTTTCTTACTCAGCAGGATTCGAACTCGTGGCTTCCTGTTCCCCTGCTTGCAAGTCTGAAGTGTTTACCACTTTACCGCTAGGTAATTTGACCTGTGAGGATCAGGCAGATCTTGATCTAACTACATAGCCCGACTTTAGTTCTTGTTTATTTTCGGAAAAAACTGGAGTTCTTGTAGTATGTGGAAGAGGAATAAAAAAAATGCATACTTTGGCCCTTGTTTAAAATGCGCCGCGGCACTTCTCAAGCTGTTTCACAGTTCCGATTTATTCTAACTCCTCATCTAAATACACATAATTCACAAATTCTCCACGTTTGAGCGCAAAAGGCTTTTTCATTAGGCCACCTACAGTAACCGAATTTTGCATGTAGATTACAGATGCCCGTGAAGGGTGCACCTAAGTTTGGATTTTTTAAAATCGGTTTTGTTTTTGAATCTTTGGAAAATGCATTGTTTCATCGTGCTGTCAACAGTTCTAATTTTCTTACTCCATCTTGATGCCATTGTGTTACAGTATCATACATGTCATAAAAAGTAATCATATTAATTTCAAGAGTCCAGTTTAGTGAGTAATGTCCTGGCGCGCATGGCCTTCTGAAGCAAGACTAGATTATTAGAGAGAGAAAAAGAGAGAGAGAGAGAGAGAGAGAGAGAGAGAGAGAGAGAGAGAGAGAGAGAGAGAGAGAGAGAGAGAGAGAGAGAGAGAGAGAGAGAGCGAGAGCGAGAGAGCATAGGTTTGTTTTGGGCAATGCCTGGTACGTCATTAGTCATAATACTAAAGCCGCAAACGTTTAACCGAGATTTTCTCGGTTGTGCAAAACCTGGGAGTTGGAACAAACAAGGACTAAGGTCCCGATAAATTTAAATGCACGCAATATGCAGATTACAGGCACAGCTTGAATTATGAGGACTTTCTTCCATATGAAGACTGCAAGGGCAAAACGTCAGTTGTCACAAAGTTAAGGCTTGGAGAAATTCGCCTTTTAAAGCTTGAAAGTGCATAGGTTGAAAAGAGGATGCCTTATCTAAAGTTCCTCCTACTGCTGGATAGTGGTCGTTTTTCACGTAATCGGCATAAGAGGAATAAAGCTAAAGACATAAGCTAAGAGCTGATGGGGGTAGCCTTAAAACTTGCATTTTATGACAACTGACATTCTATGCCTGTGAACTTCATTTCAGAGTGTGGAACTGAAGTAACAGAGAGACCTATTGTACTGTGACGAGTTGTTGGTGTGAATGCCTGCAGTATTAGAGACAGAGTGGACGAGGAGAGCTGGAGAAATGACCTGGTTCTGGTTACAACGCCAATCCAAGTTACTGTGTCATATTTCTTGTATGATGAAAATTTCTGTGTCTTGATGTCAAGTGAAGGAAAAATGCTTGTGCCAAACTCAATTTGGCAAGCGCAACCCTGCGGAAAGTTTGAAGGAATATAAAAATATTGGCAACTACGGGTCGAGTAGGGCTTTCTTTAGGGGCTCTTCTGGTGTCGATAGTAGGATATTAGAGTGTGTGCGCGTGAGTGATTAGTCTACAAAGGAAGGGTCGCGAGTTTCGTACTCATCAAACGCCAGAATGAAGGGCCTGAGTGCTATTCACAAGTGTAAAGGATGGTGGAAACCGAGTATTCTGTTTCTCTTAAGAATTTCCAGCGGGGCCAGATGAAGGAGATCGAAGGGCAACGTGAATGAGCAATATACCGGAAGGACAGCCCTCTCTGTATACGGATCAACGCCGAGAGCGCAGTATGATCACGTACTGTAGAGACGGAAGTATCTGCTCATATTCTTGTAATTTAATTTACTGAACTCTATTATAACACTTCAGAGGAAACCAACTGCGAAAAAACATACATATATAACAAAGCAGAGTTACTAGCCTGCTAGTCTTAGCAAATGCTTTTGGTATGGTCCCTTGATTTATTTAGGTATTCTGGCATTTTTAAGGGGGGGGGGGGTCTTTGTAGTAAACTATCATTGCAATTGAAAGCGATGAAGAGAACGCTACGAAATATTAATTTACTAAATTGACCTGTTTTCGACATCTGACAGCAGCTGCTATGAAATTGAATTGCCGCATCATTCATTTTTAGGCAGTGTAACAAAGGCGTTCTTGGTGTATATAGCGTATGTATATGATGAATAACAGTCTACACTGTTTATAATCTGTAACAACAATTATTAAAATCGGTTCAACCTTTACCAATGAAACCCAGTATAACGCCCACTCCAAACTGGAATCAAACTGAATTTCGCCTTGTCTCATTTCTCTCTCACAAATTTCATTACATTGCCACACAATGGTCTGCTCGGTCTTAATGAAAACAAAATCAACGGATGTACCCCATCTTAAAGTCTCGTCCATTTTCATTTATTAGGCTATTCAGCCAAGACGAGTCAATGAGGGAAGAATTTGCTTTCACCAGCTTTGACATTAAAAGAAATTGGGTAAATAATTCAAATAAATTGAAATGGAATTCGGCTGCATTTTTTTGGTCTTCATTTTGGAGATCTTTTAGTGTCTTGTTACACAACATGAGAGACTGTCGGAGATTTGTAATCAATGGCGCAGCAGGAAGACAATAAAAGGATGAATTTTTTTTTTGTCTGCAATTTGCCCACCGACCAATGTTATACAGTTATAAAATGCACAGATCCACAGTGGAACCTTTGCATCGTGAAGCAGGATAAACAAAATTAATGCTGTGTGCATCGTTGGTTCGTAAAATAGATAAAATAGTTTGTCTTCTTGAATGAATGACGTCGTGAGTTCCATTTTCGAAATTTCAGTGCCCGTGTGTTCCAATTTTGGAAATTGAAGATTCAGATCGCAGTTTTATTACTTTTTATAACAATTTGTTGTGCAATCTTTCTTGAGCCATTAATGGGGAAACTGTGTATGCGTTAAGCGCCAAATGCATCTACGCCTGGTCACGAGAGAAATGAATCCCCTCGAAACACTCAAGATGAGGTTAAAGCAGAGGGCGAAATTGATGTACAACGCATTCTCAGAGTAAACAGTACTCCAAACAAACTTATCTTGTAATGGAAACCAAACGATAACTCTCTTAAACACTGGAGACACTGTAACTGAATTATTCCCCCTTGCGCAGGTTTGCCGAGGACTAGCGTGGACACCCATTGGGTGACACAGATGACTCTCATGACCTTCTTGTGTGTTGATCCCATTCGACTGTAACCCCCAATCTCGGGAAACCAACCACAGACCGAGTTGCTAGCGAGATCAGGGAACTTCAATAGCATGATCGCTCTTATTTAGCTCTCCAGAATAGATTTCAGATAAGCCTGTGTAGGTCGGCTACAGACTGGGAACAGGGCCGCCCACAGGAGCTGCTCATGCTGGCCCGTCGCACTTACACATCAATTCTCTCATAGTCATATGCACAAGGACATTTCTCGGGCACGTTTGATATTATAATTAAAACGTACAACTAGAATGCGGAAGAAATCATGCAAACATGCACCCCAAGATGGATTGCAAATGCACACATAATTATATAACATACGATTTTGATATGGATTCACGTGCGCACAAGTTATATTTTACCACATATAGCAAAATGGAATTACTTCAAGCGCATAATCGTACAGATCTGCCCACCAGATGTGTAAGAAGAATATTACACTTTATAAAACAAAACAGTGAAACACACTTTCCAATAGAATTCATTTCTTATATGTGGGTGGATCCAGAGGAATCGGGCTGAAGTTGAAGACCAAATTCCCAAGGATACCCCTCCAAGGGGGAAAAAGTTTCTATCAAAACTGAGATTGCTTATAAAATGAAAGATTAACCATTTTTCTGCAATTCAGTTTAAACGTTTTGCTTGAAATCGTAAAGGAAATAATTTATTTTTATTTTTTAAAAGTTATAAAAAATATCACCTTAAGCCCAATTTTGCCAGATCCACTCACACATGATCTCCTGTGTCAAAGCTGAATGGAGAATCATTGACACCATAATTATATCTCCGAAATATCAATAGGATGCCTTAACTTCAAGTACAGTATAATTATTCAGAAATATTATGGGTTCAGAATCGTGTACTCAAACCTCGCCATTTCATAGATATCAGTGCTCTGTGACTGGGAATTTTCGGGTAAAATGTATTTGCGTATATAGATACATGTAAATTGACAAATACGGAAAGAAGAATGGAAATATGTCGCAAATTGTATGCAAATCTAGCCATATTCAATCGGGAGCAGAAGAAAAAAAACAAACACTAAAAATTCACTCTCCGCATAGCTTCTCTAAGCAGTAATATATAGGATCTCCCAGTAACGTGAAAAATCAAAGTCATAAACAATTTTGTCAAAGTATGTGAAGGACAATGAACCGAACAAGCCAATGAATCAGAGCGTACATGATCGTATAGAAAAAGCTGCAGCAAAACTCACTTGCTTGACACATAAAGAAACTGACAACTGGGACGAAAGAACATTATACAGATTGATTGTAAACATCGGGAGATGGCAGTTCGTTGTCTTTGCTCCCAATCAGATTCATCACCCCGTATTCCATTACAGTACGTGTATGCGTAGCACTGGTACTCGCGTTCCTCAGATCCGTTTGTCTATACTAAGGTCCAGGGTTGCATTACCCAGCTGTCGTGCCCATACATGATATGATCTGTTTGCCTGTCTGCCTGGGCCCGTCTGTAAGTCTGTTAGCGCTCTGTTCCCGGGCTCGGCTGTCTGTCTTTACTGGCCGTGCTCCTCGCCCGCAGATTGACTTCGGACACTCGATGTGGAAAATAAATTTGTTCTCTTCATCCGAGCCTCTTGTCCTTATTAATGCAAAGAAAAAAAAAACTAAAAACAATCTCAAAAGTGGACAAGCAGTGAACAGAAAATATTAAGAATAGAACATTTGTAGAGATATCGAAATATTGACTCATTACAAATAATGTTGAAAGTTAAAGTGGGAAAGAAATCGAAACTTCAAAATGGATTTTGCTCCCGGACGCCAGGGTTATATTTCCAAATAGGTCAAGGAGTCCGAGAGGTTATCGAGGTTAGGCCAAAGAAAATGTTCCACAACTTAATTAACTTTCTTCTTTTCCTCCTTTTTAAGCACTGTGCAATTTCTTATCTCGTAAAAATGAGCACGACCTAGAACAGAATCTAAGTGAGACAATTTATTGTTCAGATTTCATTCATCGAAATCAGTGCAAACACATTTAACATAGATACCTATTGATTAACTGCTATAAATACCCAGGTCTTTTTTTTTTTTTTGTTCTCTCTCATCGTGTCAGAAGTGGCAATTCTTAAACTAAGGTCTCTAAATTAGGCCTGAAGCTTCACTGTGAAGAGTGCATTACATGAAATCAGTCTTATAATGATTGGAGAAGACAGAGATTGTTTTGCCATGAAGGGTCATGAAAGACAATGCAGTGAACAGTTGTTTGTTTTTATGCTCACGAGAGAGGTTAATTGCTGACAGTTACATGTTCTTTACCCTCATGTAGGACGCAAAATGATTATGGAAAAACAGTGTAGCTATTTAGAATGGTAAAACCTGTAGAAGATGAAGTACTATCTCCCATATGAAAAAAAAAGAAACCACACAAACACACAGACGCATAGACACTCACACACACCCACACAAACACACGCAGGCACACATATGCGCGCGCGGGTAAGTTTCTTATTTCATTCAATACAATAGATGAAAGTTCTATTATTATATTACTACATCTGACATAGATAGGATGCATTTGGCTTTCGGATGAAAGATATCCAATTATTCTTGATGAGCCAGTCGAACAAAGGCATGATAAAAAATGGACAATGTTCACTTTGGGACCAAGCCATGAGAAGAACGTTTCATGTTGTTGCAGGCTAAAGAAAACACAAAAATGGGTCCCATTGTCATTAGTTTAATATCTTTCATTGATATTCTATAACCATTCTATTACCATGATACGACATTTAGTGATATTCAGTGAATGAGAGTTTCAGGGAAAGCATCAAGCAACAACTAAAGTTTTTACAACTTAGAAGCCGAAGAGACAAGGAGTCAAAGGGCTGAGCTAAATGGACCAAGCTCTCCGCCATCCTTATCCACACCTCGCTGGCTATCTCGGTTGATGAGTTTATGGACGCGTTATCTCACACGAGAACACCAAGGGACATCAAACCGGCGACAGAGAACTAGTAGAAAACAGTTTAACCAACCTTAAGATAAAGCCTAAAACGGCGAACTCAAATAATAACTACTTGGGAAGAGAGGTTGGCTTAAAGTTTTGTTTTTTATTTGAAACTTAACCAGAGGTTCCCGTACATCACCACAATAATTTATAGTGAAAATATTGTTATTTCATGGTCTTGTACACAGAATAGAAAAATCTAATGGCAAGATCATCCAGGCTTATCTCTTGAATAAAATGTAATATACTGTTCAGTAATGAGTATCCGTAGGAGACCAAGAGAGTGGATTCTCCACTTCCTTTTTGTGCAGACGTTTATGTCTGGCGTCCCGATCTCTTAAGAAGAATTTTTTCTTTATCCGATTTATAAGTTGCATCAGTTTCAAAATAATTAGTGCAAACTTCCAGTTAGCCTAGCATGATCTCAGCTCTGAGCACTAACTCGCCTGCACAGTGTCCCTTATTCAAAACAGAGCATCTTAACAGCCTGCGGACTCAGTCATAACTGTAAAACCGTTTCATCAAAAACTTTTAAAGAGATGCTGTAGGGAATATTTACCATACGAAATTATACGTCAGAATGCTAACAGGGGCCATTTTTAGAAACAAATAGCTGACATGTAAAATAGACCTCAAACGTCATGAAGATTCTGTACATCTTGTCTTGACCAATATAGCAGAGCACTAGGAATGACTGATTTGTCCATGGTAAATTCTGATTAAGTCAACAGAATCTTCATTGACAACGCAAACAGAACGGTAACAAGTATTCCTGGTCTACAGTCTCCTACACTGACAGACTTAGGGCCTTTCATTTGATTAAGTATGGATTCAGTAACACTCCTGACATCATCCTATAAACTTCATCGTTTTCCTGGTGCTGTGCTATCTGTGGGCTGGGTGGACGCACACGCTTGACAATAAACCTGGGAATATGATAGATTATGTGTCCGGTTGGCTTGAACCTCCACATTTTACCATCATTGGCCTTTGATCTTCTTGTCTTTTTCCTCTTCCCAGCAGCGATAGATTCGCCAGGTCATTCTATTCTATGTTATCTTGCTGTTACGTTCCTTAAGAAGCACCTGTTCTGTATGTTTTACTCATTAAAAGTGTATCATTTAATGTCTTTTCTACCACCCTCTTGTCAGAATCTCCTGGCAGCCTTTCTTCTCACAGTTTTCCTGGTTGTCCCGTACCCAAAACTGCAGAGAAACCATTCAGCTCCTCCCAGTCCTCATCCTCACCACCCTCCCGTTTTCATCCTAGCCTCGCTGGTTCCCGTGTCAGATATGATATGCCCTCATTTTTGTCACATTTCCTTTTTGTCCACGAATCTTGTAACATTTATCTTTCTTATGGCGTATACAAGGGGTTATCCTTGGTAATTTATCAAATGAACGTCACGAGGAGATCCGTTATAGAATATTAATTATGCGATTATAGCCTAGATGAGGAATATTTTTCTTAATATATTAGACCTGCATACATCTTCCTTGGGTATGGGACCAGGGGCAAAAGGATACATCGTAACTTTAGAGTATTTTTTACTGCAACTGAAGTTTTAGTCTATAGCAAAAGACATACTCAACTATAATGTCTAACAGTGACTGTGAAATAGATTTAGAATTTAATCTTCGACGTTTAAGAACTTGCTAAATTTAGTCAGATTTCTTTTCAGGAAGGCATGACAGGAACATGCAGATTACGTGTTTACAACTACAAGTTAACCCATCCTTCCATCTAGGTGAGTAACTGAATTATGAACTGGCACGCCAACAAACGCCACAGAGAAAGAAACTGAATTAGAACAAGACTATTACAGGTAACAGGATTATTTCTTTGATAATTGCATCTTAAAAATATATGTAGCATGCCACCGCAAATACTGCTGAATGGATACAAGAATGAAAGTAAAATAATAATAATAATAATAATAATAATAATAAAGAACTGCGAGAAGAGCTTAGAGGCAGGTCAGTACTACATGATGATGAGTAAGTTTATTCTTCTAATCAATATGTCGACCAAATTGCTTGAAATACTCGGGTATTATTCAGTGTTGGGTGGAGAAATGCTGCAGGCATCAGCCGCGGTACATGGCCTATCATAGATAACAATAATTATCTTCATCCCATAGTAGAGCCGCGCATGCTTTGGGCCATCGTTGACGATTGGTGATTTTTCTCCGTATTTTTCTTTTTTTTTGAGGGCAGGGGGCATCCAAAAACAAAACGTTTGTTCAGTTTCGGTGGCACCCACTCCCCATGTAAGCTTATCATACATTTGGCTTCAAGTCCCACCCCCATCCCTCGTACAAGCCAGCGACCATTAGAATAACGCATATCCTTAGTATAGCGTTGGTGCTCAATATCTTTAAGTGGCATGATTATGTTTTTACATAGATGATTTGATTCTTTCTTTAAAAAACGTAACGTTTTAATGTGATCATATAGTTTACTATGCTCTTTTCGCCTTTTGTAAGTTCAGAACTATAATAATTGAAAAGCGTATATATCACCCGCTCATTAGAACATCCCCCTTCCCCTCATATATGCTGTTCATGGGCTAGCTAGGGGGACAATACCTCTCCGCGAGGGTACTATTTTATGGAGAACCTCCTGGGAAACCGTTATGACATTCGTTGGGCAGTCTGGCTATTGATGAATAAACAGCATTGATTCAGTGATCCTCGACAACAAAAGTCCTTCTCCACAGGCAAGCTTTTGATAGTGAGCTTTGCAATGCTTGACTGAGCTCATAAAGATTCTGAACATTTGAAAAAACGAATCATCAAAATCCATTACAGATCGGCTAGCCAACGTTCTGGCCTTCTAAGATCATGAGTCAGAAGTCACAACTACTGTAGCCTTGCGCTCAATTCCCCTAATTACATGTTCCATAGCGATATTATGATTAACCTCTTCTTGTGAGATGTGCTCCAGAAGGAACGTGACCGCGAGAAAGAGAAAAGCCAGCTTGTGGTTGTAGGGTACAACTTGAAGAAACATGCCCCCGAGGAGGAAACAGCCCTCGTGATGTGCATTTTTGAATACTAACGACGCTCGGGTTCATTTTGACGTATGGGTTTCTGGCAGACAAACCGTTTGGTCTCCTCCCTTTATACCTCCAGGCAGATAAATGGTAAATTGTCTTCCACTTAAGCATCTGTCGGTTGGTTCCAGAGGATGAGCTGAAGTAGCTGCACCAGGGGCAAGCCTAGTATAACAGAGTTCAGATAATCATGCTTAATTCTTTTGAGGAAATGATGATAATTTAGCATTTTTATAACTCCAGGACGCGATAGTGGTGTTAGCAAAATTCATTTCCATGTCCCCCCGGGAAAAATTGGCGTGGGTGGGGGTGTGGGGTTCTGGGGTAGGGGAGAACAGGTCAAGAGATGAATGAGACAGACATTTCTACAGAGAAAGAGAGAGGTAGAGACAGACAGTCGGAGGCAGAGGGAGAGACAGACAGGCAGAGACAGAGGCAGGGAGAGAGAGAGAGAGAGAGAGAGAGGGGGAGGGAGAGAGAGAGGGAGATGTTGACAAATTGACAGATAGATAGATAGATAGATAGATAGATAGATAGATAGATAGATAGATAGATAGATAGATAGATAGATAGATAGATAGATAGATAGATAGATAGATAGATAGATAGATAGATAGATAGATAGATAGATAGATAGATAGATAGATAGAGACCGGGGAGGAGAGAAACAGACAGACAGAGAGAGACAGAGACCCACACAGAGAGAAGGAATCAGCCTTTATATATCAAAATCATTTCCATCCATTGCAACCTGGCCTATATGACAAAGAAACAATCAAGAATCACAAGACGTGTCTGTCCCAGTGTCTGAGAAGTGTAAATAAACAACAACAAAAATGATGCTCCTTGATTTACAGTGGGTATATCATGTTCTTATCCCTTTTCCAGAGTCTAGTGTTTGCAGCAGACCTCTGTAGGCAGCCCAGGCCGCCGTTGAAACAATGGCTTAAAGTCAGCTGTGATATATCATTATTACATTATTATTCACAGCCTTAAGGAAATGTAGAAAACATAAATTTCTCAGGTTCTAAGGACAGCATAATAATTACGTGATGCCCTAATCGTTGGTTGCTGGCAATTCCATTGTCGACAAATTATTTTCTGAGGAACGTACCAACGTATTTCAGTAATGGTAACGAATTAATTTGGTTTTACTTGTTTGTTGTTGTTTTTTTTCTTCAGAAAATTAACTTACTGAACTATGTATATATATATAAAACATGTTTCTAATGAAACAGATAATATTCCGTGCAAAATGTGATTTGACGTTTAAGAACAGTGCTTCTCAACCCTTTTTGTCTCACGCCCCACTTCAATTTGCCGAAACACGTGCTCCCCACCATGATCGAACAATGTCGGTAGAGAGTATAATGCAAAAAGATTAAAAACAAAAATATATATATTCAGTATGTATACGTTCAAAATTAGTATTAATTGAAACTTTATTTGCATCTGTTAAGTTCGATGTTCCAATCCGAGCTAAACAATGAAACCAACAACACGACATAAAGTTTATCTATATAGTTAAGTTAACATACACTATGAAATTAAGACTTCTATAAAAAAATAATAAAAAAATCCCTACCCCTCATTCTGAATTCCCAGGCCCCCACCTAAATGTTCCCACGCCCCACCTTGAGAAACAGTACTTTAGAACATTTCAGGGCCTTGCCATGGACTTTTATCGTTCTAATGGCCAGCAGCTTGCGCTTGGTATGGAGATTTTTTTTTTTTGTAAGGTCACCCTGTAATTGTTGAAGCCAAGCATATGAAAGGCGAACACGACGGAAGATTGACGGGGAGGGGTAAATATCGTTTAAATCGAGCAAGACAGCCAAAAAATGAAGCTGGTGTGGCTGCTCTATAATGTATGAATGTCCTCACCACAACTTTCCTACTCCTAGGCGTCAAGAAAAACAAAGCTGCAAGGACGAGACTCCGGTTTGGTGACGCGGCAGCACAAAAATAAGGAAACTGTATCTTGCAGGATTTATGGAACAAATTTTATGAAATCCAGCAACAGATGCTATCGTATTGAGATTCCAAAAATGTATTTCATCTGAAATGAAATAGTTGGAGAAAAATGACTTAAGAAGATTGTTTGAAATACCACGAATTTCCACTTTCTGAGAAAATATTAGGGAAGCCAAGAATTGAAATATTGTTTGGAGAGCTCTTCTGGCTTAATATGGGCCTTCCGCCATCTTGCATGTTTGTATTTTATACACATCAGTAATTACAAATTCCTTTATTTTTACGTTCTTACATTATGAACTGTGAAATCCTCTCTCTTTCACCCTCTCTCATGCTCTTTCTCTTCACTCTCTAAGTCTCTCTCCCTCTCTCTCTCTGTCTCCCTTTCTCTCTTGTCTCATCCCTGTGTTTTCTTTCTGTCTTTTTCTCTCCCTTTGTCTCTCATATCTCTCTTCTCTCTGTTTCACTTCTCTCCGTCTCATTTTCTTTCTCTCTTTTTTCTCTCGTCCTCTCATTTCTTCTCCCCCCTCTCCCTGTGCCTGTTTGTCCCCTCCCGGTCCCTCTCTCATTCTGCCTGTATGTCTGCCTCTCTCTCTCCGCCTCTGTCCCCGATCCTCTTTCTCCTCCCTTGGCGTTTCTCCAGAACTTCATTATCCCGAACACGAGCAACAACAGCAGCAGCAACAACAATAACATTCACCTTTCATCTATTTATGGCTGCTTTTCTGTCCAACACCATCATACAACATTGTTGCATCCTTACGTCAGAGATTCTTGCCGTCTTCTAGTTTAGTTGGGTACACTTAATTACATCATTCAGCCTGATCCCCTCAACACGCACGGACGTCATCGGAACCAGAGTCATTAATTTTTCTCTGCAGCGTTTGCCTTTATCAGGATTCTTGTCCATACACTCCGTCTAGTTACCCTGCGGCTGTGAACGGATGCCTCTTTTTATGGTAGAAGATTAGAAACAAACTCGGGGGCTATATTCTGATAGATTCATCCTTACTGTTATCGATTTTGGCTGATATTGCTTACGTTTGATTTTCCCCCCAGATTTTCAATTTATTTTTATAATTTTTTATTTGATGTAAACATGTAAAATCGCATGGATCCTTCAGTTGCCTCAACCAAGTTTTTCGTGCTGGGATTGGGGATGGGTGATTTAGGCGGGGGGGGGGGGCACTCCCAGACCCTCCCGCCAATTCACTTGGGGAATGCCCCCAATAATTGAATTTTGCAATGATGTCACGGGTTGGGAGCCTCCCAAATACTCCCCAGATCCTGACTTCATCTGTTGTATGCTTTTATAATGCACACCCTTTTTCTGCAGTATCTTCCAGTGTTAAGCAACCATTCACGCTCGTCGTTACTTTTTTTAAAATGTGTCAGCAAATGGAGGCGTAACTTAGAGTTCTTTATACGGCCTATTTTTTAAAGAGTAATTATTCAGTAGCGATTTGTCTGTGCTCATATATAGTTTTGCCGTAGGGAACTTTCTAGAACAGATATTGTAATATAAGTCAGTGTTTACTTGGCGACAGGTTAAATCATCTGAGCAACCAAGAGTAGAGGGGACTTAGACTTAGGGAACTTCCTAGTACAAATATTGTAACATAAGTCATTGTTTACTTGGCGACAGGTTAAGTCATCTGAGTAACCAAGAATAGAGACTTTGAATATTGATTTCTACAATTTCTGATATCAACACATGATTATCTGACTGAACTTAAGAAATAGTTTGAAGAGCAGAGAAAGTGTGAGGCACACACACACACACACACACACACGCGTGCGCCATACACACACACGCACACACACACACACGCACAGAGAGAGAGAGAGAGAGAGAGAGAAACGAATATACGACCTCGATGGTGTTAAAAGCAAAACAGCTCGCCGACTCTATCGAAACCGCATGCATACGCGTTCGAGACCCGATTACAGGAGAGGTGAAATAATGTTGAGGTTGAAATACATTCCTCATTTCAAATACATTTTTGGTTGTATGTTTAAATACTTGAAATATTGTATTCCCCCTCTGTGAAAAGAAAACAGAAATACATAAGCAGGATTTCTTCAAGAAATTCATAGAATATTTGGCAAAAAATGGTTTCATGACAAAGGCTAGCGATATGTGGTTGAAATTAAGAAATAGTTCGAAGAAAAGAGACCAGACAGAGACATAGAGCAAGCAAAAGAGAGAGAGAGAGGGGGGGGGGGCGAGAGAGAGAGAGAGGGCGAGAGAGAGAGAGAGAGGGGGAAAGAGAGAGAGCAAGCGAGAAGGAAAGAGAGAAAGAGCAAGCGAGAAAGAGAGAGAGTAAGACAGACAGACAGACAAACACACAGAGGGAGAGAGAGAGAGAGAGAGAGAGAGAGAGAGAGAGAGAGAGAGAGAGAGAGAGAGAGAGAGATCCACGTTTGATGAAAAATGTTACAGCAACGACAAACAAAAAAAACAACATCCCATCAACAATGCAAGAAAGCAACAAAAAACACAAGCAATGTCACCTGTAACACTGTATTACATCTATTTTTATCGTGGCTACAGAATCAGCCAAGTCAGATTAAGCAAATAATTGTTGCTTCATGTCAACTAGACATCTGTCAAATTCGACATGCGCATTCTTCTACATTTACACCAAAATGCCATTCACTTGCACAGACTCACAGCTATTACCGACGCATGCTCTTCATAAAATTCTCGATCGCCAACAATTAACAAAATGGACTTTCCATGAAGTAATGTGGAAAACCCATTAAAATGCTCCCCTGCCAGGGAAATACTCTGGTATATCTTGTTAAGTGACAAAGTGAAATTGCGTGGGAATTCTCAACTGATTGAAGAGATTGCTGCAAAGCTTCACTTCCATTATTCTATACAAATGGACACTCTTCATTCTCGTTGTCTTCGTTTTTGGACATTTTGGCGAGATCCTAGCCGACGTGGAGCAAAGATCTCTGTTTTTGTCGCCTGACTTCTGTCGCCCTCTCTCCTTTTCAAATTCAAGTTTTTTTGCCCTTATAAAATTGAAATGAGAAATGGGAAAAGTTTTAACAGTGCTCGTTTGACAGAAAGCTGACCATGATTTATTTGCCGTCTTCGCAATAGCAAACAGCAACAACAACAACAACAACAACAAAAATAAATAAACAAACAAACATCCCAGCTACCAGAGCAATAACCATAATGAAAAGACACTTCCACCACCACCTCCAAATAATTTCAGCAACAACTGGAAACCTGTGGGCTGTCAGCCAACCGTCTCTCTGTACTTTCTCCGGCTAGCTTCCAGTCGTAGGTTTATTCCTTCACGTACATCTATCTATCTATCTATCTATCTATCTATCTATCTATCTATCTATCTATCTATCTATCTATCTATCTATCTATCTATCTATCTATCTATCTATCTGATCTATCTTATCTATCTACCTACCTGTCTGTCTGTCTGTCTGTCTGTCTGTCTGTCTGTCTGAATCTATCAATCTGCCTGTCAGAATTTATTCATTGTTTGTCCATCAGTCTGTCTGTTTGTCAGAATCTATCCATTCCTATGCCTGTCAAACAGTCAGTCAGTCTGCCAGCCTATTTGTCTGTCTGTCTATATGCCTGTCAGTCTGTCCAACTGTCTGCCTGTCTGTCTGTCTACCTATTTATCTATGTATAAAGAAAGTGGATCGATAGAAAGGAGTCAGCAGTTTTACCTCCGTTTGTCCGACTGTCAAGACAGACGCCGAAATATTGCGATTGGTTGAATGAGGAAAAGAGAGAACCAAAGTCTTTGATAGAAGAATGTCCCCTATTTTTCTGGTTACCTAAAAGTAACGAATATTTCAGGCTTCAAATATTTGCCAAAGAAAAGTGGGCTTTTCTGCCGGGCGTTGACAAAAATGCGAATTACGGCATCACCTTTTTGGGAAGGAGTGTAGTAATGTAATTTGTCAGAAATGGGTCACCGATTTGGCTATGTGCTCACTGTTGTCTCTCTCGCGCCAGGCACAAAGTGAGGCATTTTCAAGTGCCAAAGAGGGACAGATCTTCAGTGGGCAAGAGGAGCGGACAGATGAGGATTCTAGGCTTTAAGTGCTTCTTGGAGTTGACGCATTTCTTGAACGTCAGACGCATGTTGGGGTCTGGAGTACAGAAACATGGGGTGAAAGGGCAAGCAGATGGACAGAAAGTGTTATTAGGGCTTTGAAATTAATGAGTGAAAAAGGTGAAGAGGGTTGATGAGTGAGCAAATGTGTTTGTGATTAAAAGAGAGAAAGACGCGGGAGGATCGATAGCATTAAGAGGATCAACTGGGTGTCTGTATCATTCACAATTTGCCACAACTTGTATTTTAAAAGAAAGTCACTGACTCACAATCAACGACCGGATAGTTTGGAAAAAAAAAAGGATTTCTTAGGTGTCATCTAAAGGAAACAGTGGTAATTAGACCCAGTATTAAAGATTTTGTGCTCGTTTTGTTATTCCTAGAGAGGAGCCATGAAAATAGGGACTCATTCACACATGGAGAGAGAGAGAGAGAGAGAGAGAGAGAGAGAGAGAGAGAGAGGAGAGAGAGAGAGAGAGAGAGAGAGAGAGAGAGAGAGAGAGAAACGAAGGATGAACGCATAACCATAGCCCTACCACCCCTTCCCTGCAAAAATTGAATTGACTGGAGATCAGAGAAGCAAACTGAGGCTTAAAAACAGATGAACTCAAGGGCTGCAAAAAGAAAACAACAAGGTGTAGGAGCCGGAAACCTGCTGGAAGGCAACCATGCAATATAAATGAGTAGTAATCGCCAAGTGTCTCGTAACCCGGTCCGGAACGTACGTGCAAAATTGATTTGGGCGCTGGCAAGGAAAATTGTATTTACTTGTTAAGTGAAATGCGAAACTGTGAACCGACTAATCGTAAAAAATCACCGTCCTGTTTGAAAAAAATATAGTGTTCTAACTAGTGAGAGCTGAGGTTGTTTGGCTTCCATTATATTCGTTTTTTAAAAAATTATGTGTGAGAATAGATAACCCAGTTTTTAACAAAGCGTTTCGAAAGCCCAGATTTTCCATGGCACCTGTCTGTCCCGCGACTCTGTCAGAATGTAATTATCATAGAAATATCAAGTTTTACTCATCTCTTCTGTTCATAACTTCGTCTCTTTGGCAGACATTTCACCGGGTTGTTTAATTTTTTAATTTTTTTTTGTAAAGGCGTGCTTTTGCTGAACGATTTAGATTGAGAGAAATGACGATTTTTTGCAAAGATGAAACTTCACCAGATATACTATCTCTATAGTTTGAGTGTGGTGGAGATTTGGAATATATTAAGAGACAATACATTTGTTTTCTTTAAGAGAAACAAAATTTGTAGAGCTGGTCAGAGACAAGAGACATTGCATCAGCGTGTATTATTGCATTCATAAAATAATAGCAAAATTTCAGCGTTGTGGAGACACATCACGTGTCATCAGATAGATATTTTCAATTTACCGGACATGCTACATTCAATTAACAGGGAACATCGGGGCAAGAAAACACATTAAAATGACGGGTCCACCATAAAAAATGTAGCTATCACGAACCTAAAGAGATAATAAGGGGATATTTTCCAAGTTCACTGCTGTCTTTAGAAAGAGAATAATATGTGACAATTTTTAAAAAAATCATGGCATTTTGATAGATAATATGTTGCCAATGTCAATAACAGAAAGAACGAAGATAGCAATGTCGCCCATGTTAACGGAGTACCTAAAAAATGCTTTACCTTTGTTTTCTCTCAATAAGAGTTTATTCCATTGTACAAGGTTGAAAATAAAAATTATAATATAAAAAGAAAGAAAAGAACACGGAAATGGCAGCAATTCAAAGTAAACATTCCTATGGCAGGATAATTCATCCTGAGCTATTGTCAGATCCATAGCCAACCTTTCCAGTTCAATTTAGATTTAAACTATTCGGTTCATGGTTCTGAACAGGAATAAATCCCAGATCGATGAACTCCATTGTTCTGATAGCAGAGGAAAAACGACTCTATCAAGATTACTGGAGCTGAAATCTATGAGCAATGCTTGCAGCGATGTGTACTGTTGCAGTAAATGACAGTATCGCTTCTTTATTTTATAGTGTGTACTCTTGCAGAGAGAAGCGACCAAAGATGTCAAGTATAATCAGGGTAATCTGTACACTGACTGCATATTTAGATAACAAAAGAACGGGATTACCCTGGGGTAAAAGTAATTGAAACTGAAATGGCCACGAAATCAGGGATGTTTAAACTGCTGATGTAGAACTGTCTGCCAGTATCTGATATTACATGTAATTGTCGTTGTCTGTCTTTCTGTTTGTTTGTTTGTTATCCATATACCGCCAAACCGCTTCCATGAGCTTTAAGAAACTTAGTCAGCAGAGAGTATGGTCACAGAAGGACAGCCAACCTGTTTGTTTGTCTACCCATCTTTGAACAGTAAACGCTATGACCTAACACTGCTAATAAATAACCAGGTGCTTGTCAATATCATCTGACGCTTTGCTCAAGCATCCAGTATAATGCACTCTCTCTCCCAAGAGAAGAATGTGCACCGTAATGCCCAAGAGCTCTGGAACAAGACTGCAAAACAGGCAAACGGTACATTCTTGCAGCCGAAGCTGGAAAAGCAGGTTTAGCCCGCCCGGGCAAGGCCTGGACTCTCTACCAATGGCAATGTTTGTAAGTGTCACGGTGACAAAACGAAATACGTATATATTATATCATCACGTAACTTAGCTTGTCAGTTTATGACATCACCTGTTTTTTTTTTCCAATACCCCCCCCCCCCTCCCCGGGTCATTAGAAGGACTAGAAGTGTTTCGCTGCTAGGCAGTGATTCAGTGGTATGAACAATTACAAATGTCGCACGTAAAACTTAATGTCAAATGAGATGCCATTTCTCTAAACAGCCCACAGCCTGGGGTAGAGGTCAACAAGTGCCCCTTTTATCAATGCCATTTTAAGTCTGCATGGGCACTCAATTGACTCCATAATTCACAGACAAAGAGATAAAGGTAGAACGTATAAAAGAACATCTTAATCATTAATAATAGAAGGATTGGTACGATGAGCTTTGATACAAATTAATTTTAAACATTTAGTTTTACTTCACATGGCATGTGAACAAGACATTAATTACGGTACTATAAATAAAACATAACCGTACAATTTAATTTCTCTTAAAGAGTGAACAGCCAACTCTCATAACCAATTCATTGGCTAATGAATTCATGGTGGGTGGTTTTGCTACGAAGATTGAACAGCAGGGTGAAGGTCGAACTTTAATTAATATGCACGACAACCATCGGGGTCAGGGCACAGAAGGAAGCAAATGGCCATCCAATACCATGTACACGAGCATTAGTGAGCCAAGACTTAAGAAACAGATAATTATCTGAATAAGTAATCGTGGCGTGGGTAGATGGAAGTCAATATCGGTGGTTCACATCTACAAGTTGACTGCCATTTCCACATACCACCCACAGCCTTAGATTCGATTTATTCCCAATTGTTCCATTACCAGGAATAATTAGGTAGTTTCCCTCTCTCGCTCAATTAGTTATCTCTAATGGTCCATCGATCCCAAGCTTCAGCAGCCATGCTGACCACAAGTGGACAATACAGCCATGTCAGCAAGTGGACCTAGGCTGACAGGATAGAGTGATCTCCATGAGACTTATGGATGAGTAAAGGAAATACAAACATGTAAAAATGAGGCAGTTGAGAACTCTCAGTCGGGCTGTTGTGATAGGGCAGTTCGGAAATGGCAGTCTTCGCGCTAGACCTGTTGGACGGAGACACAGCGTCTCTATCATTCTCTTCCAGTAACAACTAAAATGTCCAAACACAGCAACGAAACGATTACAGAGTAATTTGGTGTTGTAGAAAATGGACTTTCTAATGTATTATTTGTCTAATTCATTAATAATTATGCCTCCCCACTTTTTTCTTGTCAGTAACTATTGAGCTTTCCGGCATTGACTGGGATAAACCTGTGCGCCCCCCCCCCCCGCCAAAAAAACAAAAATAACCCCACACTTTTTCTCTCTCTACGTCTCTCTCTCTCTCTCTCTCTCTCTCTCTCTCTCTCTCATCCTGCTACAGATCTGATGTGCTTCAGGGCACTACGTTCTTTCTATGTTCAGAAATTGCACCAAAGGAATGTCAAATACAGTGTCGTCCCATGGGTTGGGATTATCAGCGAAAGAGCATAAACACATCTTTGTTTTTCACCGTCAAAACAACATTTTTTAAAAGATTGAAACTTGAATAATAATAATAGAACTATACAAAGGAGACTGGGTAAGACGAACTGACATTTCAGAAAATTAATTTCAGAACTTTTTGTATGCCCTTCAGACCAAGATGTTGGGCAAACAAAGAGACGAAACTGCACCATCATGAAATATTCCCTCCACAACTTCTTTTTTTTAAAAATAAGATTTATCCCCCCCCCTCCCCTCCTCCACAATTCATGGCATCGCCCATTCAGGGATGAAAATGTCTTCCTCGGGGAACCCGTGCGAAATTTCGACAAGACCATAGGGTCAATATTTTGGATAGCTTACCCCGATCTGGCAACCTTCCCTCATGCTCCATGATTCAACCACTCCCTAGCCATGAAAGTGTGCACTACATTACTGAAAGGCTGTATGTATAAAACTAGGCGTAGTGAGGCAAAGCATCCAGTTATAGGGGTTAAACCATTCAGTCGTGGACATGTGCGGGTAAAACCAAATCGATGTAGGAACTTCAATAGGTGTGCTATGGGTATAAACATCATTTTTATTGCAGCTGTATCACCAGTCATAGTAGACAATGTTGACAGACTGCCGAAGTAAAAAATCAAAAAAATCAGCGGCTGCAAATCAGAACTAAGATTACAGCTGTTGTTATTCAGTTGCTGCGGAGTGATATTTCTTTCTTGTGACAGGAGACATCAAGTAATGATAATAATAATCGTAAATAACATTTATACGGCGCTTCATCCCATCAAATCCAAGCTCTCAAATGCTTTACACTTGTACACCAGATTCACCAGTACAATCAACATACTAAGCGTGGAAGACAGTCAGAGGCCACTGTGGTTGAATTCCATCAATTAAAAAGGTGTGTCGAGGTCTTTATTTTAGGAGGTTTCGCTGCCCTTGGCATTTACACCTCACTTCTTTATTGGTTTATTTTTCTTGTTATGGTAGGGATTAGTTTTTTTTTAGAATTTTGCCCGGGCAGTGGCCTTGCACGGACTGCTCTTCACGATTTCCAACTACCAAGGTATCTTTAAAGTGCGCAACGTCCACACAGGCCCTTCGAATTTTTCGTCCTTGTCCGAGAAGACTATGTGCTCGATCCTACCTACCATAGGATCAGGGACAGGAAAATATGAGGAAAATCCCCAAATTTCAACATGCCTGCACCCTCATGATTAGAACCCGGTACCTTCAACATGAGGGGCGAGCACCTTGCCTCTAGACCACCGTAAAGGATGTGTTTTAGGGCGTTAGTTAAATATCACAGGGTTTTGTATATCTCTTATTGAAAGAATGTTGTTAGGGGCCCGTAGTCCAATGACAAAGCCAAACAGAGAAAATATTGAGTTGTGTTCATTGTTCAGGAATGACTTATAATGTAAAATACTACGCGTCTCTAACAACAACCCGTATGTAAATGGGGCGGGCTCTGAAAGTAAAGCTGGCAAAACATAAAAACAGCAGAACAGCAATAAATATGAAAATGACTAGACCAAGAAATTTTTTTAAATAAAATAGCACAAAAGAGATGATAATTATTCAAACCAGTAACACAATGACGAAAGACGACAAATAATGCTTTCTAGTCTAAATCTTTCATGTGGCTTTCAATAAACCTATAATAATATTTCTGTCTGGGCGATGTCGGATGGATTAACAGACGGTGTTCAAGGAAACACTCAAAACCAAATCTGACCACAGGACGATGGGTGTGGACGGTTGGTAAAGCGAATCGCCGGTTTACATAATGCAAAGTGTCAGCTTTGCTACTCCCCATGATTAGATAAACACAATGCTGCCTGGACAAAAAAACACCAAGGTGGTGCTCACCAGATGAATAATTCCCGTCATCAAACGGAGTACGGGTGGTTCCTTTACTATGTCTCGTAGTTTGGTCAGCACTCCAGAACCAAGGGGGGGGGGGGGAGATCGGGAGGGGGGGGGGATTTCTTTACCTCAACAACAAGACGGTCAGAAAATGAACGGATGGAAAAGTGAAGAACAGGCACAGAAGAGGCGAGGAAAAAAAAAAAAGGTCAATCGATCTTCTTCAATTTTTTTTTCTTCGTAACATTTTTTTGGGTGGGGGGGGGCATCTTTACGATCGATTATTTGATCGATTGATTGATAAATACGCAGAAAGACGGTCAAATTTTCATGTTTTTGGTAACGTACACCAGTGACCATGATATCCACCACTGCCACCATCACCACCACTACTACATAACAATAATGGTATAAACAATAGCAGTAATAAACGTAGTGGTAACAGTGGAAGTAGTAATAATAGTAGTAGTGGTATAATAGTAGTAGTAGTATCAATATCAGAAGGAGTAGTAGTAGTAACTGTAATATTAGTAATAGATATAGTAACATTGGTTGTAACAGTAGTAGTAGTGGTAAATGTAGTAGAAGTAGAAGTAGTAGTAGCAGTAGCAGTAGTAGTGGCATTAGTAGTAGTGTAGTAACAACAGCAACAACAACACTAATAATAATAATAACAATAATAGTAAAGGTAACATACATGTATTTACAATAGATTCATTTTTATAAACAATCTATTTTATTTCATCTTTACAGTGAGCGCATAACAGCCAAGGCTAGACACAAATAGACAGATATGGTATTTGGTATATTGCTTCACTGTGGAAAGTGCGAAGCAAAGAACTTCTCCTCCTGCTCACATGATAGAACAAGGTATAGAGTACTTTAGTATGACCACTCTCAAGAGTAGAAGCAAAGCCTCAACTTCAAAGCCAACAGCTAACCACTGGCTCAGACGTCCAGCCTATCTGATTAGGAAATGGCTTTGACGACCATCAACCTACTCACTGCTCTAGTCATCTGTAACACGGGAAACACATCTGGTCGCTAAATCCTTGCAGGCCAGATTTTTAGTTATATATAACTTAGACTAAATAGGATTATGTGTGTCATACATTTTTATAATACAATAGAAGTAAGGCATCTTTATTTGTTTCTTTAAAAAACAACAACACCTATAGTGTGTGAGGGGAAAGAAGGAGGACGGGGAGAGAGAGAGATAGAGAGAAAGAGAGAGAGAGAGAGAGAGAGAGAGAAAGAGAGAGAGAGAGAGAGAGAGAAAGAGAGAGAGAGAAAGAGAGAGAGAGAGAGAGAGAGAGAAAGAGAGAGAGAGAGAGAGAGAGAGAGAGAGAGAGAAAGTAAGAGAGCGAGAGAAAGAGAGAGGCGCACACACACAGAAAGAGAAAGGCATTCGGTCTGAACACATCAAAATAAAAAACCAGTCATGTGAGCAAACACGTGCAAGAAAAGGCTAAAAAAAACAGGCAAGTGAAATTAATGTGAGTCAGCCAAGATTCAGAGAGAGAGAGAGAGAGAGAGAGAGAGAGAGAGAGAGAGAGAGAGAGAGAGAGAGAGAGAGAGAGAGAGAGAGAGAGAGAGAGAGAGAGGGAGAGAGAGAGATTAGCTGACTACTTCTTCGACTTCAATACGTTATACTTTATTATTCTGCTTCAGCCTTAAGTGCGTACATGATGTTATTTTCCAAACTCAGTCATGTGTGCTTTTGGGTTGGCTCCATAAAGCATTTTGTTACATTGTGAAATTTGTACTGTAGAGTTGGTTTCCCCTTTACCAGTAAGGGCAGGTGATGACGCACTACAAAACCCCCGTCTATCACTTTTCAGCTCCGACTATTCTGCAGTGAAACCTGAGCGTCTTCAAATTAAAGTCTGAGATGAGCGCTGAAGGGCAGACAACTCAAGAGGTCACCAGCAGTGCAAGGATCAAGTCAGCTCTCAAGACTCGCTCTGATTGGTCATCTCTGTCAGTACCTCTCAAGCCAGACAAGGGAGACAAACACGGCCCAAGGGGAAATGATTCCAATTTTTTTGGATTTAATGTATTATCCATTAACATTAATGACATCACTTTCGAAAAGTCGATGAGGACATGGCTTGTACGAATGTCTGAGCTGTAGAAATTGATGACGGTACCGAGTCAACAGTTAGACTGCTGGCGTAAAAGGTCAAGTCCGTCTTGTCTCTATTTTGACCCAGTCAGCGAAGTCTCTCTTTCTACCAGCCGACTCAAGACAGTTTTTTTTAAACTCCCTGGAGTTTGAGTTTCAGTTTAGTTTTACACCGCGTTGGCTCGATACCGGCCACTTTGCGTTTGTCATGGTCAATTAGGGTACTTTATTTATCGAACTGGTGAGACAGGATTGTTTTAGTCTCGCCAGTGCGGGAGATGCCATTTAGCTCCATACTATACATCTCACACTAAGACGAAGACTAAACATCGTCAGAGAAAATGAAAATGGAACTTCAAAATTATGTGACGCGGCCTTCAATGTTTAAAGCACAGTTCTGATCTTTTAATAATAATGAAATACGAGACCAGATTCCAAACAACAAAGAAAATGAAATAAATATTGTTATGGGAGGCAACATGAATTATATGGCAGTACAAGATGACTCCAAAAAATTCAATCAACCAGATAATCTTGCACTCTTAAGGGTCACGAATGCACGGCTAGCAACGAGAGTAAACAATAACAACCAAACAACTCTGCGACATTGCCCCAATCTGCTTTTCACCCCTAGACAAAAGTCGAGACATAATCGTTTTTTTTTTTTTAGCCATTTGAACTGATGGCTGAGTCCGTAGATATATATAAACGCAAGCATGAGTTAGATAACGTTAGTTTTTATGCCTTAAGCAATGAAAGCTAATATCAAAAACAGTAAGTTGAGAATCCGGCTGCGAAGTAAATAACACTGTCCAAGAATGAGAGCATCATCATCTGAGATACCATAAATACGCTTTGGGGTGGGGGAAGGGGGTGGGGGTGGGGATTATGGTGATTGGAGTCATTACATTAATATTGATTCTAGTGAATTCACGGCAATTTTAGAGCAAAATACTCTTTACAGGGTTGGTCTTGTGCAGTGTGCAAAACAAATGAGTAATAATAATAATAATAAGGAAGTGTATATCCGTACAACATGTTTACCAAAAACGCGACTGGTGAAGGTTTGCTTAAACAAAACTTGGTACCGGTATGGTGTTCACGAATTTAAAGTGACAACACATGGAATAGTCAGATGGACCTGGGGGCGTGAGGGTCTAGTCAGTTTGTATCAATGGGCGGTAGTCAGATTGACTAATCAGGCGAAAAGGGGTTGGGGTAGCCACTGGTGATCCACGTACACTCAAGTAATATTATTTGCCCAGATCACGCAATCTCCGAGCAGAAGTCGGATTGTTCTGCTACCAAGCCGATTCATATTTTTAAAAACTATGCAAATTAACACGGTCAGTAATATAGTATTCCGGTGTGTGTTCTACGACATCGAATTGTGTGCGTTGTACGGATATGCACTGTCCATATCCGTACAACATGTACGGTTATGCGCTTCCTAATAACAATGAAAAACAACAACAACAACAACAACAACAACAGCAACAAATGAACGAATCTACACAGTTGTTCATTCGAACAAGACAATCGGAGCTCAAACGGTTCACGTGTATCAACCCACCCATCTTGATTCAAATCATTTTAAAACGTAAATTTTAAAACGCTTTTAAACTGATGTGCTAATCGTACATCCGTGTACACACATTTTGTGTGGGCATGTGCTCCTATACTGTCTATAGCAGATTGAGAAATCTAGCATCATTTCCAACGAGCTAGAGTACGTATTTATGAAATACCCAGTTTACCTTTGTGCTACGGGGGCACTGGACGGGTGACGGGGGTGGGGGGGGGGTGTAACCAATGGTCCGATATATATAACATCTTTCAAAAACACACACACACACACAAACAAAAAAACAACAAAAAAAAAAAACCAACCACTAACAATTCTCTTGATAAAACCCTATGGTCACCGAGCCATATTTTAAACCCCCGACCCACGCAGTGTCTGCGTAAACAGATGAAATGTAAAGGAATCATATAAGATGTAGAAGAAATTAAAAACTTTGCCCAGGAAACGGAGGGAGGACAGAAAATCGCCCCCCCTTTTTTTTCTTCTTGTTTGTTGTTGGCTTAAACCAAATGTTGACACGAGAAGTGGATCTGAGATAAGTATTTTCACCCAGACATTAATTCGCTTAGTATTACGATACATTGCATTTAATCAAAGTATTTCAATTAATTATATACGAATGATATTTACAGCTGGGTTCATAGGTACGCAGTTGTTTATATATGTGTTATGTGCATGTGTGTAAGTGTGTTTGTAAGTGTGTATGTATGTGTGAATGAGTGTATCTTTACGACAGTAAACGGTGTGATGTAGACGAATGGAACGTATATATGTGTGTATCTCTTTGTACAGTGGCTTTGAGGCCAAATACAAGGATAGGCTTACGTTTGGAGTTTAAAAAAAACAACCGGAACTTAACAATTCGTCATGGACGTAAATAGGTGTCTCTATTCTAATAAATCAATTTAGCTTACAAAGAGAAAAAACCAAGGCAGGGAGTTGGGGTAGGGATAAGAGTAGGGGTGGGGTGAGCAACTGAACTTTTTTGGTCTTTTCCCAACGCCCTAAAAGAGACCAAAGAGTCTTAGCTAAACCAGAGAGTATGCCTTTATAGAGAGAGTCTCACTTCCACCAAATCGCGAAACTAGGTCGCTGCGTTAAACAAGAATTGAAAGAGATCCCCTTCACCAAAAGATAGTGCGCATATCTATTTACAGTAGTTTGTTCACATATTTGGGCTGACTGAAACTATTTAGAGCCGTTTGTAAGCTCTTACGCCCCGTGGAAATACACAAACGGGTATTGTTTACCGCAGCGACCTACTTTCGCTCCATGCTAACACTGGTTTTTGGGGCCCCTCCCTGTCTCGACATGCAAATCGGCCGATAGTGAAACCTCTCTATACATACATACTCTCTGGCTAAACTCCGCTTTAATACTGAGATACAAGCAACTCAAGGACCCAAAGTTTGGGACAGACCAATTGAATGTCTGCGAGAAGATTATGAGAGAACCCTTCCCAGCCATTAATTTCGAATCTCAGAAGGCCATCTCGGAAGACGTCATGAATTGTTAATTTCAACCTGAGCGAGACTAGAGAATTCATGTAATAATATATAAAAAGAACAAACACATCCAACATGTTCTAACTTTTGGTTTAAGGGCAAATGCTGGAAGGACAGGGGAAGGGGGGATGTCATGAATTTTCAATTTCAAGATGAGAGCCTTGGAAATTGATGTAAACATAAGAAAAATAAACACATGTAAAATTTTAACATTTGGTTTCAGGTCAGGTATATCAACGGGCTAGAAGCACTCAGAAGGACGGTCAAGGATAGGAGCGTACCTGAGAATGATTCTGAGTCCCTGAAATTTTGTTGATTGTGGCAGAAAACTATGGCGACCTAAGTGAAGGAGGCCCACGCTGTACAGGAGACTACATGACTTGTGATTCGTGCATTTCACAGCTAGAAACGTACTGATCTCTCAAAACGCAGGCATCATGGCTGCTGTGTTAAGGGCAAAAACTACAGAGAGCAAAGCAAAATTTTATAAGGGACGCTTTAGTCTTTGTTAAATTTCCACGCTGTGACTAATAACCTAGGCTAGCACATACATACGATTTTGTTGTTTTGTTGTCGCGCACGATTTTTCGAAATGTAGATCTAGGCGAATGAATGAAGATGCGCACACAAGCGGCACTCAGGCTCGATACAAAGTCAACGGGAACATGAAACTAAGCCACAACAGCAAGTGGCATACGCGCACCTGGTTTAACACGGCCGAGCTAGCTGGACGCTGACTCGGTCTCATAGAATTGCAAATCTGTACCTGTAAGCTAAGCTTAGGCGCACAATGCGACTTTGTTTTGTTGCATCATAGTCGCGTCGCATTAAAAAAAAATCAAAACTCAAATATGAAGATGCGCACACATGGGACACTCTTGCTCAGTACAGAGTCAACTTGAACATGAAAGCCAAGATACTGGAATTGACAAGATAAGACAGCTAGTGCTTTTAGCGTGCACAGATTTAGCACCACCATCCAGTGGCAGCCAAATAGGGAAAATATTGAATTTTGTTCACTGTTCAGCTATCGATACAAGCCTTGATAGACGTCACTTATTGTGGAATTGTAACTTCAATCGCTGTGGGAAAACTGTGGCTATTTTATCTATTTTTTTAGTCGAAGTAGCATTGTCATCATTTTACATCATAAATTTACCACTATATCAAGCATTCTGTTCATACTATGCGCCATGAGCCCCGCCCCCGATCCGCGCGCAAATTTTTAGTGGTGCGAAGAAGACAGTGTCTCATCTTATCGTTTCTAGTATCTTTGATGAAACTAAAACACGATACAAGTTCCATGTGTGCACTTTGCCTTAATGTAATTCTGAGACACAAGCAACCCATGGACCCAAAGTTTGGGACAGACCAATTGAATGTCTGCGATAAGATTATGAGAGAACCCTTCCCAGTCATTAATTTCGAATCTCAGAAGGCCATCTCAGAAGACTTCGTGAATTGTTAATTTCAACCTGAGCGAGACTTGGGAATTGATGAAATATAGAAGAAAATAAGAAAAACCACGTCCAAAATTTCTAACATTTGGTGTAAGGTCAGATGCAGGAAGAACGGGGCAGGAGGGATGTCATGCATTTTTAATTTGAACCTGGACTTGGCAATTGGTGTAAACATAAGAAAAGTAAACACATTAAAAATGTTCTAACATTTTCTTCGGCCACATGCACTGAAAGAAAAGGAGGTGGGGCGTGGGGGGGGGGGGGGGTGGGGTGGGGGGGGGGACACAGGGGCGAAAAGGAAGGTTACTGATCAGGGACACATTTTAAAAAGAAACGTCCTGTGTTAAATACAAATGAGAAAACCGAACAATGAACTCTGAAAGGAGGTTTCTTATTATGTGTTTTTGACATGGGGTTGTGCGAAGCACAATTTATTTTCTTCAAAAGGTCACATTTGAACATTGAAAATGTGAAAAGTACAATGAAGAAAGGACGGAAAAGAAGTAGGAAAAAAAGGAAGAGATGAACTGCAAAGAAATAAAAGAAGAAGAAAAAGAAGAAGAAGAAGAAGAAGAAGAGGAAGAAGGAAAAAAAAAAAGAAGAAAAAAAACGAACTTGATAAAGAAAGGGAGAAAGTAAAACAAGTTCAGGCCAGTGCAAAGCTGGTACTAGCCCCAGGCCAGATGGGAAATGTAGGCCCTCATTTCAAAGTGCCCAGTGACTATGTTTATTTACAGTGATAAATACATTTTTTAGTTGTGTTTTAACTGTATTGACATTCTGTGAACCTTCTTTCAAATAGTAATATTTTGCGCTAAAAGGTGCCGCTTGATTCTCTTTACCATATCAATATCCTTTACCATAATTATGGTCCCCCCTCCCCCCTCTCTGGCTCACCCAGAGGGGAGTAGACCCTTCAAAATCTTATGCCCATATGCCAACTGGCCCACCTGCCCCCCTACCGCCATCCCCGATCTGGCCTGAACATGTCCTAGCCATAAAACAATCAGAACGTGGTGGAAGTGGATCAGAAAGGTATGCGAATTGGTAGACAAAGAAACATCAAATAAGCTACAAGAATGTGGAGAATAAATGTAAAGAAACTTTGCCAAAAATTTAGAAAATGCACACACACAAAAAAAAACAAACAACTTTAAACAGACCCTCGAGCTATTTCTGTTATTATGGATATCCGTGACACAAAATTATTTTATAAACATGAACGACAACATTACACATTAAGATTTTAAAAAATAGGACAAACTGAAATAAACGATTTGATTTACGGAGTTATTCAAAAATAAATAGTAATTATATTAAAATCTGATATCAATGATGAGGAGCTTACCTGTGACGAGTTGCAATAATTTCGTCTTTTAAGTCTCAAAAATCCAGTCTGTTCTCCTCTCTTCCAGAGGAACGTGCGACCAGGATTGTGCGCGGACTCGACCTCTCTCACGACACCCCCTCTCACGCGCACTGCTCGCTGCCGGGGGTGGGAATGCGAAATTAACCGAGAGTGAGTGAACGAGCGAATGAGGTGGTAAATGAATGAGGGCTGAGTGAAGAGTGAGTGTGTGGGGGTGAAGGAGACAATCAGTTCTTTGAAAGAAACCTGTCAGGAAAGAAATGATGGATATTAAAGAGTGGGGTACAAAAAAATCCCCCTCACTCCTTACAGCTATTTTTCCTCCAATACATAAGAAAAAAAAAGTCTTAAGATTTAAGAGAATACTTGGGACATGAGACCGGGGAGGACGAATAAGAAAAAAAAAACAAAGAATGCGTGAAATTAGACAGAGGAGGATGGAGAGAGAAAAAAGTGAAAGAATGTAAAAATAGGAAGTCAAGAGTCTGAGAAGGTAGAGAGAGAAGGAGCGAGAACGGAAGAATGAGAGAGGGAGAGAGAGAGAGAGAGAGAGAAAGAAAGAAAGAGTGAGGCAGAGAGAGAGAGAGAGAGAAAGAAAGTGAAAGAGACTGACCAACCGACCGACCGACCGACCGACCGACCGACAGACAGACAGACAGACAGACAGACAGACAGACAGACAGACAGACAGACAGACAGACAGACAGACAGACAGACACAGAGAGAGGGAAAAATTTGAAAGAAAAGCTGAACTAAAATATTACAGGCCTGTTCGATATCTATGTAATTTATATTGTTAGTCATTGAGATAACAGGAGTGGAGGTGAAACCAGAGGAAGACGTTGTTTATTTTATCGCTACAAGTGTGTCAGCTAATTAGTCGTAAACTTCATCATTCGATACAGAGTGACCGTGGACCTTCTGGAAAAAGCAGCTTGTGGGCATCACCCTAGAATATAAAGAACTGAGGTAGGGGGAGGGGAGCATGAAACAACATAAAATAAACACGGGTAACTCATCCAAATCCTGCCACCCCCTCCCCCCCCCTCGCTTCCGAAAAAAAAAGACCCTCGGGTACCACCCTTATTTTCTGTCAGTAATTAACTGAGATCTATGCTTGACACCGATTTGACATACATCTCTGTACAAGGAAGTAAGGCTGGCTAGCTGAGTCATTCTCTCGCTCTGTTCCTTAACACCAGCACTTCCCTTTAGGTCAGTGATTCCCAAGGAGGGGCGTGGCAATAATTTGGTGGGATGTGGGACTTCAGAATGGGTCGAAGGGATTTTCCATAGACATCATAATAGTGTATTTTAACTTATCTGTATAGATAAACGGTTGTTTGTTTATGTGGTATTGGTAGTTTCCTCGTTTAGCTCGGATTAAAATATCGAACTTAAAAGATCAAATATTTTTGTTTATTCGTTTTGTATTTACTGTGCACTAACTTTGTCCGATCATGGTTGGGAGCACTTATTTCTTTTTAAAAATGAAGTGGGGTGTGGGACATAAGAGGTCGAGAAACACTGCTCTACGTATATTTTGATTCCAAGATAAAGAAATTCGCTCCCAACACTATAGACTGGAAAACCAGTCTTATGAGCACACACATGTAAGAAAAGACTGGGGGTGGGGTGAGGGAGGGGGGGGGGGCAAAAATGAAATATGAGTCAGCCAAGATTCAGTACGCTAATTTGTTGTGGTAATACTTGTTCCGACTGATCGATCTCTGATCAAAAGCCAAACTGTTTTATACACTAGATTGTTTTTTCCACGACTGAGTCAGCACATTCTATGTTGAAGCTAATCTGCCGAGCGGATTGCATCACAATCAGTATAAACATTGATTACAAACTGACTGGCCATTTCGGGGGGAAATATATAGAGGGGGGGGGAGGAAATGGATTGTTTATAAGAGAAAAAAAACAACAAAAGTTGATTCTGGGTAGCCATTTCCGGAAATTTGGTGGAGGGCGGGGGAGAGGAACTGGTCCTCTTTTAAGGAGAGAAAAAAGCGAAAAAAAAACAACAAAGAAAGAAATTTGATTTTGAGTGACTATGCCGGGAAATTGGTGATGGTGATGGGGAGGGGAGGGGAGGGGGGGGGGGGGGGAGGGGTCCGTTTATAAGAAAAAACACCGAAAGTTTATTCCGAGTAGCCATTTCGGGAAGTTAAGTGAGGGGGGGGGGGTGATCCCTTTATCAGAAGAAAAACCGAATGTTTTATCTCTTCAGGAATAAACAAACTGACACACAAACAGGTAGACAAATAAACAACAGACGAACAACCTAATAATCGCGAAGAAGCTGACAAACACAAACATGAATCATTGTCCAAAGACCTTCAGAAGAGATTAAAACCGCCATGTGCGATCCATTCAGCGTTCATAATTCTATTTGCTACTAGTCGAACTGTTACAAGTGGCTATTAGTCGCTAATTGGCTTCGTTGGGAAGTCGCATTACCGTGAAATCGTACTAGATCTAATAAAGCGCATACAAATTGCTATGAAATAGATATAAAATAAAATTGTAGATTTCTCAACATTTTCTTTTCTTTATCTCATCGCTATAATGAATAGGCATACTTATATCGGAATTCGCTCTCTCTTCTAAATCTTGTAACATATTTCCGACACATGTTTAAGCATGAACATGCTCGCTTCTCTTGCCAAGGGTACCAGGTTCAAAACCCGGCTGGTGCAGACATGTTAGAAGTTTGGGATTTTTCTCATATTTTCGTGTTCCTGATCCTATTGGGGGGGGGGGGTAGGATCGAGTACCTAGTCTTCTCGGATAAGGACGAAAAAATGCAGAGGGCCCGTGTGCTGGTTGCTCACGTTAAAGATACCTTGGCAGTTGGAAATCGAAAAGAGCCCGCCGAACAGGCCGCTGCCTGGACAAAAATTAAATAAAATTCATCCACCCCTCCCCCTCATCTCCCATTTCTCCCCCCCCCCAAAAAAAAAAAAAATAAACGCCGACCGGCACTGCACTTTGGCGACGACGTGCCTGTACCAGTTGTAACTGGGTGCAATGACACAAAGGCAGATTTCCTAAATGGGATTAAAGTAGTATACAAAATTAATACAAATACAAAATAATATACCAGGGGTGGCCAGACTTACTTATTGTGAGAGCCACACGCGATCAATTTCAGACGCCTAAGGTTGATTTTTAGATTGGGAGACTTGAATAGGTGGGGAAATATTTTTTCGAGGTTACTTTGCTTCGCTAGTTTCGCCCCCCGATCCTTACTTTTTTGCGAACACATGATTTTTTTCACTTCCTGCGATGTCTACACTAGTAAACACACTGACCAGTATGCAAATTATTGCAATTTCATGACAGTCTTCGTCTCGAATGCTGGCGGGGTGCTTAGGACATAAAGCGCAAAGGGGGTGCAGAATGGCTGTTCTGAACATAGGCAAACAACAACAACTACAACAAAACACCAGGTACACTGGGTACTTCACTTAGTACTAGAAAATTTGTGCTCTGCCAGTGTTTGATTCTGGAACAAAACGGAACCTGGGCCCAGTATAACAAGACGCCACCTGTGGTCCATCAATAGCCAGATGTAAACATAGTATCATATATCATTGAGCTCGCGGGCCGGGTCGGTCAAAATCCCTTCGCGGGCCGAATCTAACCTGCGGACCTTACTTAAGCCATGTTTTCATGTGTACGGAAACGGAAACAGTAACAGATGCGGCAAAAATCCATCAAGTGGTAAAAAGAAAGAGTGTTTCCACGTGTAAAGAAATGGCGTTTCTGTACACATGAAAATAATATTCTTTCCATGTCACTACTTGAGGGTTTGGGCGTTTCCGTCTCCTTACACAGGAAAACGCAGTTTTAGGCTGCCTTCTCTTTCTAGCCCCTCATCTCCTTCACAGATATATACCCCATGTGCGACAAAATTCAATTCTCAAGTGTGAACATTGCGTCATAATGATATACCTCGTTAGAACACAGTCCTTCAAAATTCTTCCTAGAGTGTCGAGGACTCTCACATTTCATTACATTGAAACCCTGCGAACTCACAATCAAGAGTATAATAGTTTTTCCTCCCTTGCACGGGAAAGAAAGAAGAAGAGGACAGGGAGCGGAAAATTAGTTTCGATCATGTCCTCCCATAGGCGAGTTTTTTCAAGAGCATATCCAGAACTCTTCGAGGCAAAACCTGTGCACTGGAGACAGCTCCTAATAATAAAGTATTGAGATTGGGCTTTTACAAGACAGATGTACATACTTCAATCTTCCATATCACAATGAAACGGGTGTCTTGTGATATCACACGGGCGCAGTAGTAATATGATAAAATCAGACGGGAGCTGTAAAGCTGGAATGAGATTGTTCGTGAGACAATGGTAGTGGATAGAATAGATAGATAGATAGATAGATAGATAGATAGATAGATAGATAGATAGATAGATAGATAGATAGATAGATAGATAGATAGATAGATAGATAGATAGATAGAGAGATAGATAGATAGATAGATGAATGGATAGATAGATAGATAGATAGATAGCGAGATCCGGAGACACAGAGAGAGAGAGAAAGCGAGGGATTGAGAGACAGAAATGGAGAGAGTGAGAAAAAAAGAGAGAGAGAGAGAGAGAGAGAAAGACAGAGAGAACGAGAGAAAGAGAGAGAGACAGACAGAAAGAAAGAGAGAGATCGTTGAAAGTGGGCAGTTGAAAGAGACAGACAGAGATGAAATAGGACAAGGACACTGCAAAACAACAAGTCTCAGAATTAAGATGAGACAGCCCATGACATGCGACAGACGGAATGAGAGAAGAAGGGACATGACGCGGAAAGAGATTGAAATGTGAGGTCGATTCTAGGTACGGCCACTGCATTTCCCCCTTCTCAAACATGCAATTCAAAATAATCATCTTTACGGATGTAAATTTTCCACCCCTCTGGGCCACAACATTATCATGTCTGCGGGAGTCGGAAGGGCATTATAGAGGAACTCATGAACTTTTTCCTGGGCCGGCAACTCTATTACAAGCAATGCTTCTTCCTCCACTAGCTGGTTGGGCTGTGAGGTGTGAGTACTACAGCTGCAGCGACCACTGTTCTTATGCTTCCATATGTTACTTACAGCACTGTTTGTTTCCGCAACATTGCCATTAATTCTATACATTTCAACATTCCGACAACTCGTCAACACCAGCAAGAGTATCCCACAGTCTTTGAACCAGCTAACAGAACTGTTCCCAACCTAATTAACTATTTCCTTTCTGCAGTGCGACCACCCCAGTCTAGCTCGACCCCATTTCATATACGATTTAAAAATAAATGCAGAAGAAAAGAGGGAAGGATGAATTTGTGGGGCATGGGGCATTATGGTATTCATTGTGTGAAACATAAAATTTCAAATGTCCTTCAAATTGTGAGATTAGTACTGAAGACTTCTTGGAAAATTTGCCGACTTTGCTTTAGAATGGGAAAAAAGTTAGAAATATCAGTTGAAAACAATTTTTTTTCATGTTACCATTCAGCCATAATGCCTGACAGAAAATAAGACATTCACATCATAGCTTTATTATTATAACAATATATATTATGTTACACTAAGACTGTGAAACTAGAGAGCTCGTGAAATCCCATGACGTTGCAGTAATTTCATGAAAACTCGTTTTGAAGAGGGATTTCATGTATACCCTAAAGTCTTCAGGGATTTCACGAAGTCACTAAATATAATGACCAGTGACTTTATGAAATCCCTGTATAGCTTGTGATAATGATATAGTACGATTATTGTTGTAAGTGCCATACTTATTTTTCATCACTTCCACTTCTGTAAACTTAAACTACCTCCTACGGATAATAGAAACACTTCCTGTTTCCCAGCTAGAATACATTACAACTAAAAGATGACATTAATTCATTGAATGATATAAACGCATGAAAAAGAAAGCAGTTCAACTGTCAGTGTGTTCAGGTTACTTGATCGGGTGATGTCCGGGTGAGTTTGATTGCCTCTTGCATTGTAGTACAGGCTGCAATTCTCTGCTGCAGTTCCTAGCCCCAGTGAAAGGAGATTCACAAATAAAAAATATGAATCTAGTGGAAACAGCTGTTATTCGGACAGTATCACCGCACACAATGATTGTCAAGCAAAGAAGTGCTCATTCTGCATTCACTCACACAGACGGAAGGGTCTCAGCGTGATTTTACGCATCTCAAAATATTAATGAAATTCGCTTACAGTACATCAAAAAACGGCACTCCAATAAAATCGAAATAATCGTACAGGTTTCTCTGTCGACTAAATCGAATGTGTGTACATGTGTGCCTGTTTGCTTGTGTTATATGAATGAAGCTACAGGATGACGTAAGCAAATATGACTGTATATGTGCATGCTTATGTGGTTGTGAGTGTGAATGAAAACGACAAGGTGGAGACATACGAACCAAAGATGCAGAGGGGCTAAATACCGTCTGTTTTCATAAGCCCGTTTAGGCTGCTCGATATCTTTACGGTTGACAAAATTTGCTTAATTTCATTTTTCTGCCCCTGTTAGCTCTTTGACCGTCCACATCTTCACCTTCCTTGGTCTGTCTTTCATGTCCACATTGTCTTATTCTTTCTTTACACTTCCAATGTTCACTCTATCGTTTCCATCTCTCCCTCGCTATATCCCTCTTTTTCTTTCTCTGTCTGTGTCATTCTTCACTTATCATCCTTCACTCTATCTTCTCCACAAGTCTTTCTCTATTCCTCTCTCTCCCTCTCTCCACTATTTGCCAAATTTATCTACAGGGTTGATGCACCAAAGGTCCCATTTCTTCAGACCTACCCGTGTGCTTGAAAATAAAGCTGCTACTGATATTTTTCTCCTCGTGCACACGAATTATGACAACACGTACGTTACGCATTTGATAAAGACAAACTCACAAGCGCACACAAAACAGCTCACAAACAAAATCTCTGAAATCTTGCTTTTCCGGAACGTGGAACATGCAAACTGCTGCACCTTCCTCTTATACTGACCAAACACCAAATTCTATGTCTATCGAGGAAGCAGCCCCCACCCCCTTTTTCCATCTCCCCCTCCCCATCCCGTCACATAAGATGACCATCAAGTGGTCAGCAAGTGTGACACGACGTCCCGGGTCAACAGTTAATGGTCAAGTGTCATGTATAGTGAAGTGACTATTCAGAGACACAGTGCCCTTGGAGGCTGTTCCAGACTGACTATTGGATGGACAAGGTGACCATAGTGGACGTCCTTTTAAGATAGACTCTGATGGGATGATGACTCAATGGGAACTAGCCATTTCAGTATCGGGTAATGGGGTTAGTAGTTAATCATCCCTTTGAGAAATACCCGCAGTCAGATAGTCGAATTTGTGTAGCCAAACGGGGTAATACGAAAGCATGCCATTTTATTCTGCTGTCCCTGGTATCAGACCTAAGGCACCAGTAATAGCACCCACCTTCAATATACACATCGGATTACGTCATCTACCCTTTAACCCGATCCTGAAAAGACATCTTTTCATACTGGGGTGTTAGTTAATTCTATTAGACAGACCAAATCAGCTATGTTTGCAAAGAAAAAAAAAAGAAAAAAGAAAAGTCTCCATAGAGGAAATAACAAAAGACTTGTGGTAGTAATTTTTTACTGCCAGCTGTTTCTCTCTGGCAGAATAGAGCAAATATTTCTCATTCTGAGAGAAAATATCACTGCTGCATTAAAAAAAAAACCACAACAACAACAGGTTTACGTCTGTCCTTACATCTTGGTGGAGTTTGGGTCTTTTTGTCCAGAAAACAACTTCATTATAAAGTATATAAGAGTAGATATTATATATTGTCAAAAACTGTATGAATTTAACATTTTGCATGAACTTCTTTTACCAATGGCATGGCAGTCACCAAAACACACAAGAGAAACTTTCTGACAGTTTGCTCGTCTACCTAAATATAGACTCCCTTATCATGAAGTCGTTTATTTCTCATACTTATTGTTTTCCGTTTCATCCTGAACAAGCACCATTCGGACTCCAGTATTTGGGTCCCTGAAGTAATGGACACCCTCTCTATGTTTTCATTTTAACTCATTAAATACGCAGTTATCTGAAGAAAATGCCCTGCTGAAAAGTAATCAGCCAGTAAAACTATTCATTATTCAAGAATTGTACGTAATCAGCGGAGATTTAATAGTCCTGTTTGGGAAACTAGTGGAACGAGCTCTCTATCCCAGAGGGGACGGATACACGTCTTCTTTGTCAGTTTGTTTAATTGTTGTACCGTGCTCCTGTTTCCATTCCGTTTCCACTTTCTTTCTCCCCCTCTGTCTAACGAGTTCTTTGCCTCTGGCGATGTCATGTGATCTTCGTTTCTCAAGGGTTTCATTTTTTCCCCTCCCTCTCTCTATGTCTCGACAGCGCCGACAAAGAACTTAAGATAATAAGAGAATCGACATAGGTGTTTTGGGTTTTCAAGTCCAATAGCCCATTCAAATGATCCCATGGCGCGACATTTGCATGGCAACGTTTTTATGAATTCTGCGTCTTTAAAACCAGGCAGTTTTTCTCTTGTGTTACCCCAGGCAGTCTCAAGTTCTTGTCCTTCTTGACCCATGGACAAGAACAGGAAGAGCAAGGTTGTCAATGGGTTGAAAAGCTGGGGAACAGAACTAACCTCGCCTTTAATTGAGGCAAATCTCTAGGGTTTACCCATTTGAGTGCAACTTCTCGTAAGGTCGTGATAGGACTGCTTTATAATTTATTTGTCCATTTGCCTTGGGCCAGTTTTATCTCCAACGTGTGCCGCGATAGAGGAGTAAATTTCCCTCTACTGCTCGCTTTCCAGTTTTACTCGAGTAGAATTATATTCAGCCTGTATAGATACGAGTGATATCGAACCATACGTATTTGTCTTCAGTATACATTCTGCTGGCTTTGTCGCCCACGCATTACCTTCTTTCATGCCAAGCGTATCAATATTCCTTAAAATACATGAATTAGTGCTGTAGTTAAAAGTAACTTATATAGGCAGGACAGAAGATGTTTGCACAGCACAAGGCAAAGGTAAGAAAATGGCAAAAGATTATCAAACTCATTTTGAAGACCTTTCCTTGATTACCCAAGGTCGGTCATAGAGTATGGGTAAGGGGCTCGTTTCAGCCTGTATTTGATTATGACGAGCTTAGAGCCATTGGAAATCACATTTTTTTTTTTGCAATAAAAATTTTGAACGAAGAGTCTGAAAAAGGGCAGTGGCGTAGTTGAATCCCAAGGTTTTACGTATTAAACATTTTATTGCATGAACATAACTTGTCATGCGGTTCACTTGGGATAAGGACTACTCATGAGCCTCAATTTTTTCCGCTTCTGCTCAGGGCCAAGCATTACGCCCCTGTATGATATTCTTCATGTGTTTATGGCACCATTCTGCAGTTATTAACACTTAGATCGATTTGTTTGTACAGGGAAGTATAATGTAACATTAATTTTTGGTTTTATCTGTATTGCACACTATATCTGGTTGTTCGTTCTGCTGGGGATTTTATCAGTGGACCGGACTCTACATAGTCATTTAACCACCAGCGTTTGCGATTTTAGATGCGTCTTGTGTTACTGGCCACTCTTTCTCAGTGTCTTCTCGCTTTCTGTGCACTGTGTTATGTTTTTTCAATATTTTGCTTAATAGATTATAGTTACACTTACTGCATATTATTATTTTCTGTATCCCAATAGATTTGCTGTAACCATAAAGTATCCCTTTGAAAAAAAAAACAAACAGAAATGTAGTTGCAGTGTACAGTGCAGTTCACATCCAAACTCCATCTGTATCATAAGCAAAAATAAATAACGTCCTCCTCCTATCCCGTGAACCTGAGAAAATGCAACAGAGATGTTGGCACAGGAAGAACTTACTCTGCCTTATATTTAACAAGCACGTCCACATTGTTCTGTTTTGTTCGTCGTCTATTCTGCAACGATGGTTTAGGAAGACTGCAAAATGCGAAGGTTGAACTTGCCCAGAGACACCACATTGTAAGCAATGGAAATGTGCCCACCCCTCCCTTTTGGTTTTGTTTTGTTTTGCTCTTACATGATTAAAACTCCAGCCATTTTCATTGTTGCAAATTGGGCGCCTTGAATACTAGACCAAAAGACTCTGAGCCGTTTCTCTCATACATACCAATCATCTTCTTGGACACTCTCACAAACTCTGTAAGGACAGTCAGTACATATAACACCGACATCGCTCGGGCACCCGAATTTAAAACACCCCTTCATGGCACATAACATGATGGAATGTTTTAATTCAAGATTTGTAGATGTTTACACAAGAAGAGCCATATTTAATTTTTCTTGAAAAAAAAATCAAGACGGATGAAGCAGGAAATGGTGGCATCAAGTCTGACAACAGTTAAAACGAAAACAAAATGATTTAATCTTAAACGGTGTGCGTTTTATAGCGCAGACACGAGATTCATCATCAAGCGTCTTGCAAGGCGTTTATAGAGACGGCGGGTTTCGGGAAATCGCACGCTTGATTCGACCCGAGAGAACTCGCGCGAGGAATGTTACTCAATATGCTTTGTAAGTGTACATAGACAACTCGTGTCTCTCGAGGCGGCAATTTTGCCGACCAGCGCGGGAAATTACCAGAACCAATTGTGTGTTCTTGTTCCGCGTGTGTCGCGCGGGAGTTGTGTTGCTGTGTACTTTTCTTGGCTTCACGATGGATGTTGACCTCGTCTTTCCTTTTCCCGCCTTGCTATGAACACCAACCGCGCGAGTGATTGGGCGCGAGTTTTCTTGCGCGAGTAACCATCTCGCGGCAACCCGCCTACCCGCTTTCTCTATAAACACGGCCTTAGGGGGCATCATGCTGCATCAGTGCATGCTAGATCTAGCTCTCACAGACACTACTGTGATTATGAATCGAATTCCGGGGCCGGAAGTGGAAAAGCGATTAACAAAGAAAGAGGTCATAGGTTAACGAACGTACAATTCGGATCAAACGCTCTCGCAAATTTACTGTTCCATTCTTATCGCATTATTGGAATAACTCACGAATCCCGTAAGCTTTTTTATGCCTATGTACATAGGAACACTGGTCAGTATCGTACAATTGTGTGTGCCAAATTTCAGTTCAACACGTCCAGTAGTTTTTGAGTCCATAGGGAACAAAGGGATTTTCTTACATTTTTTTTTGTATAGATTTGGACTTGAGTTCAGTGGGTGGGCTTGTGCCGGCTTGGAAAGAGGTGGATGTGGATTCTTTGTTGCTTCAAAACAACAACGACAACAACAACAACAACAACCCCACTTGTCTGCTTCTTCTCCTTATGTTTTTTTAAATTTTTAAAATCAATTTCAGTTCTGCAAGAAATGAACCACGCACAACTGTTTTTAACAAATCCCATCATTAAGATATTAATATTATAATATTTGACTCATCAGATACGGATATTACTGAACTCTAGACCTGATAAAAACAACATATTTACATCTTTATCTTTTCCCAGGCTTAGGGATTTAGCAACGTGTACATGGCTATTCTACTGCAGATCGTCTAAAAAGGAGAGCCATTGGTTTTCCGCCGTCCTACGATGGTTCACCTCGGAACTGCCGGTACAAAACAGGCAGGAGGTACGCCATCTGGTTTGGGATGTCATTTGTATGCCGTAAGGTATCGATTTTCCTTTTAATATGATATGAGAGATGATCTAGTTTCTTCTTTTTCCAGAGGCGGTGGCCATACTAAACTAGTGGCTGCAGGAGGTGAGAATGTACGTAGATGTATAATAATTTTAATAAAGTTTAGATATTGTACCCTTTCCTCCTCATTGTTTCTCACCTTTTCTCTCCCTCTCTTTCTCTCTCTCTTTCCTGTCCCGCCTCTCTCTCTCTTTCTCTGTATTTCTCTTTTCTCTCTCTCTTCCTGTTCCCCTTCTCTCTTCCTCTCTCTTTCTCTTCCTGTCTCCCCATCTCTTTCTCTCTTCCTGTTCCCTCTATCTCTTTCTCTCTCTCTTTCTCTTCTTTCACTCTTTCTCTCTCTCTCTCTCCCGTTCTCTCCCTCTTCTTCTTTCTTTCTCCTTCTCACTCTGTTTCATTCTTTCTCTTTCTCTCGCTTTCTTTCTCTCCCCCATCTATCTCTGTATGTCTGTCTGTGATATGAATGGTGGATGCTGTGCTTCAGTTCTACAAAGCATAATGTTCCTCAGTGTGCCAGTTAGGTTCTAACGCTGTTTTCCCACACGCCTCCTTACCTGCATGTATATATGTATGTGTGTGGGGTGTGTATGTATGTGTTTCTCTGTGTGTGTGTGTGTGTGTGTGTGTGTGTGCGTCTTTGGCCAAATATAAGTATGAATGTAATTATAACACTGTCTATCGGTTGAAAATTGAGATATGAAACTGACCCATCATTTATATTTTGACAGTACGACACTGACGACCGAAACTGCTGTCCATTGCAATTATCAATTATTTTCATGCTGGCATAAAATAATATTGTTAAATTATACCGATGCCATGCATTATGGAAACAAAGATATCTGATATATGTAGTACATGATTCTGTTCCCGTGCAGTGTACATATCTAAGAATTCATCATATCCTTGAACTCATAGCTGATACGCCTTTGAATTTACAGGAAAATAAATTTAGTTCGTGTCAGTGAAAAAAGAAAAAAAAAAAAGAATTCAATTCGGATGTTTTATTTCTAACCTGCCATAGGCCACCACTTTCTTGTAGAGTTGTCTCTATTCCTCCCCCCCCCCCCGTCCCACTGCTGAGCATGGGCCCAGTTTACGCAGACGGTCACATGACAGGAAGATCGATGGTGTGGCATTCTGGGACTTGCGGGGCAGGATGAATACTATAATAAAAACTACGATGGCCTCCGGAAAAAATCGTTAATTACAGTGACAAGCTACTATCATTAGCCGTCTCTGCCCCTGTGGTAAGCTTAAAAAGATCAACAAGCCAGCCATTTTCCTAACCCAACATCTATTTATAAAAAAGTCTCACGTTTCGAAACCCTCATAGTTTGATTCGTGCGATGCAGGAAGTAGACAATTCAGAGACTGCGCTCGCGTTATCCTGACCACGCATTTTTACATCAGCACCCCGCAAATGGGACTTCGGGTGCGAAGAGCTTATGAATCTAAGCGTGTCACGGCCTCTCTCCCCCTTACAAGAAGAGGGATGATAACAGGAGTGGACATATCAGCATTAACTTGTCTGAGATTTATTTTTGCAAAAAGCATCAACTGCAAATGAAGAGAGTACCGAGTTCTCGACTATAATATCCTGTCAGTGAAGTTTACATTTGACTTTGTGTTCTCAGTACATGTATTAGATATTTCGACTTATCAGTCGCGTTACGAGTTAATTCGTTCAGATTGTTTTATACGCATAATTATAAAAAGTTAAAAAAAAATGTTAGACTTTAGCTCCTTTGGGAATTATATCAGAGGTTTGAAAAATACATAAATAAATAAATAAATAATAAATAAATAATAAATAAATGAATAAATAAATGAATAAATAAATAAATAAATAAATAAATAAATAAATAAATGATAAATAGATAAATAAATAAATAAATAAACAAATAAATACGCTCTGACCCGAGGCACACGGACGGCAATTGATTTGCTTCACATGACGTCATAGAATTTTGGTTCCTACCCAATTTTGAATTTTATTTTGTCGGAAATTCCAATGCCATAATGTATTTTGTTCTCCTTCTTTCGAATTACACTTATTGTTTGCGAGTGCACATGCTCATCCACAGTGCACACAACAACAATACTAACAACAAAAAAACTTTGCAAGTGCCCATGCTCAGCTGCTGTGCGCCCTGTGGTCAACATGACAATTTTGGGTGTCGTAATTGAAACAAACTGATAGTTCTGGCAGTCAAGTCACTGATTCAGAATATGCAAATTTGGCACTGAGCTCTTGAACTTGTAATTTTAAGACATCAGACTGAAGCCATAACATGACAGATTAGAAGAAATCATATCATTTTATCCAGTAATAAAGACAGTAATATTGATAAATGCGATTTCATAAAAATAGAAAAATTAGATTAAATAGCTATGATGTATTTGACTGATATTCAGATACAGAAATATGTCAAAATTACAAGTCCGTTGCAGATAAGACGTGAAAGAAGCAAAAATCATTAACTGTGATTTCAATGAGGGTTAAACGGTGCGTCGGCACTTTGCTCCTTTCCCTTTTTAAAAAAATTTTTTTTGGATACTTTGTTAAAGCTTGATACCTATAGCTTCATTAATTAAAATTTCACAAATACGATTTGCAAGTTCCTTATAAATTTGTTTTATCCGTTAAACTGTCAAAATAATTATGATCAAGGTTGTCAAAACTAGGGGGATTTTTGTAAATGTGTTAAAATTTTTAAATCCACCGGTAGATTTCACTCTACTTCAGAAGGACAAGATGTGCTGCGGGTCTATGTTAGAAAATAGTTCTTTCATAGACCCACATGTATTGTGCCTCCTTCGGAATGCATGAAATGTACGCAGTCATTTCAAACAATTATGGTTTACCGATAGTTTGCAACATACGAGGGACCTTCCCCCGTGAGTAAAAAACGATTGTGGGATGGCCATGACCCAGACCTATTAGGGTCTACTGAGGACAACATCACCTCTCCGAATTCGTTGAGAGCCATGAACCCGTTGTCTAAGTTGATCTTGGACAGAGGGTAGTTTGTTGTTTGTTCATCCTATCTTTCCTGCCACCTCAATTCGAAAGAGTTATTTACAGCATGGCTTGAAGTCCTGTGTGGGATTTAACAAGGGTCCCAATGGAAGGTTTACACATTTGGGGGGGGGGGGGGGGACAACAACACAAGAAAACAAAACAAAACTAGACAAAACAACAGCATAAAATGCTGACAAAAAAAAAAAAAAAAAGAGACAGTTGCATTGACAAGAACACCCTGGACTGTGATGGCTAATTTTTCAACCTAAAATCATAACCTATGCAAACATTTCCAATTTACTCTTGTTTCATGTTATCAGTCATTTTTGTCCCAGCTCATATATGGTTTCCATGATGAAGTCAGAGACTGTTTACTGTTTACTCTAGGAACTTAGATAATTGCTGATATTGCCGGAAATTCCACAGACACTGCTCCACGAGTCCTGTTACAAGTTTTGTTGAGTTCGAGCATCGGTTTGGTTAGACGCAATTATTGATAATGTGCTTTTGAAGACAGGGGAACAAGTTTAGCCAGACAATCACAGACGAAAACATTTAACTTGTTTGCCTGAAAATTAATTCAGTTTTTTGGGGAAAGCAAAAAGCCCAGCTCCGAGAACTCATGACTATATGGCTTGACTGGGTGACAAAGAAAAAGTCGGATAAAAATCAAGTATGAAAGGATAAAAACTTGATAACAAAAATTCAAATCGGAAAATTAATCCCGGCAATCTGTGAAAATGGGTCAGCCCAGGATTTTTTGGTTTCAATTAATCATCTGGCAAAATCGTGTAGCTGCAATATCATCCGTCTCACACTGACTCACCCTAATTCCCAAACTCAAAACGCAAACTGTGAGTAAGGTTGTTTCTTTTTTTAGATTACATCACCATGTTAAATCAAATGCAAATCCTGTACATTATCCCAAAGCTCTTCTTAAACTGTATTGTGCCTGTCCCCTTAAAAGGGCATGAGGCGTAATTCGTAGGTCATTACAAACAAATGGTAGATCTTTAAAAGAAGCCCTGTGCCATTTTTGAACCTTTTGCTTCGTGCCATAAACCAATTTACCATACCTCTAGATCGGAGTTCCTTGTGCTTTTTTCTTTAGAATTACAATCGCGCAGAGTTCCCACATTGCACGCTCTCTTTCTGCACGCTTGTGTGTTACCAGAGAGTGTGTATTTAGAGAGAGATCTCGCTTCTGCCAAATCGCGAAACTAGGTCGCTGCTGTAACAAGAATTTAAAAAAAAAGACCGCCTTCACCTAAGACAGCATGCATATCTGCTTACTGAGGTTTGTTCATATTTTTGGGCTGATTGAAATTATCTAGAGCGTTCTTACACCCCCTGGAAATGCACAAACGAGTATTGTTTACCGCAGCGACCTAATTTCCGCTCCATGCTAACGGTGGTTTCTCGGAGCTTCCCGTGCCTCGCAGTCCAAATAGATCAATGGTGAAACCTCTCTATACATACATTCTCTGGTTTTACGTCATTATGTAAGAAGAATAATTATTAACTAGAGTACATGCAAACCTTTGTTCAATTTTTCTAAATCTGATCTAAGTTGTACATGTGTCAACTTATTCTTTCAAAGATGTGGTATGATTTATTTGTTTTAATTCAAAGACATGTTTATTATAAAACTGTGGGGCAGACTAAAGGGATTATTGCATCTTATTAGCAAATATTTTGCATTTATTCTTTTCGCGAAGGTTGCGAAATACCGTATTTGTTGCGAAAAGAACACGTGCAAAATATTTACCAATAAAATGCAACAATCCCATAAAAATAACACCAGTTATAGAAAAATGCCAATAGACATTTCAATCATGTTCGAATTAAATCTGATTCTAGATTCGGCAACACCTCCTTATCCGATACCGCTATAGACGCTGTACAATTCCCAGATATATCATGAGAAATGGATGCACTAGGCAGATGCCAGACATTTGACATATAAATTGCCACTGTTGGAATTTGAGGACGACCAGCTCTAGTGTCGTGTCTAACAGACATCAGACATTGCAGACAATGGACTGGGATTGGCTTTCATGTTCATAGTGTATACATTATTTATCTAGAATGTCTTAGGAAATGCCTTGGATATCTCAGTATCACCCAAATAGTTTGGGATAGGACATTGTTTGGCTGTACAATAAATATTTTAGTAAGATAAACCTTCAGGCCAAAATTATGCAATGTTTATTCTAATGAAAAGATACTGTAACAATTTAAGAAAAAAAATAAAAAAGGAATTGTTTTTAGGTAAAATTTAAAATTACACAGGCAAGCTAGGGTAATGACTTTTTCTTAGGAAGCAGCAGAAATTTCTCAAATTTTGCACGGATGCCCATTTCAAGTTTTGTCAATAAAATCAAGTTTTTCTTAATCGTTATTTTCTGAAAAATGTTCCTGCCGCACTCCAATCCAAAAAGAATTCTATAATTGAGAGAAGATTACGTTTTTGTTTTTTTCAGCAATGATTCAGCAATGTGGGATAAATTTGTTCTATGTCATGTCATGATAAACACATTTTTCTTTCTGTTCACCATAAATTTGAAACAGTGTTTAAAAAAACAAAACAAAACAATAGTCGGTTTCGAATGGCCTAAAACACTGGTGGCCAAGAAAGATAAACAATCTTCAATAAAAATTAAAAACCAACAACGTTATTTACAGAGACAGACATATATACAAATAAAGTAAAGCCATATGATGGCGTCATCAATAAGTAAAGGCCCGTCAGTCCTTTCTTGACCTAGTATGCAAGTGACAACTCAACTTTATGTTATTTTATCTCATGTAGTATTACCGACCATGCACGTAAGACGTTCACTTTCGTAAGAATTGCCTCCGTTGCTTAAAGTCTTTTTCTGTTTCTGTTTGTCTGTCTGTCTGTCTGTCTGCCTGTCGCTCTCTCTCTCTCCGCCCTCTCCCACCCCTTTTAAGGGTGCAAATTTGAAACCTCCATGATAAAACTCTCAAACATCTTTTGTTTGATAATTCACATAATTTCAAATGTGTCCATGTATGAAAAGAGGGGGTCCTCCATGGGAAATGCATCTTACCGTTGCCTTTTCCGAATGCCTGTTTCAGGAACATTTTGAAAAACTATTTTTTAATGTCTCAAATCAGTCACACTGACCATTCTAACGCGCCAATAAAGATTTAAAGAATCCTTATTAGGTGTCCCTTTACAACTCTGCTGTTCCCTGTGCAACCCTGTTGGGAAAACCAATAATATTCTTGGAATTGCAAATTCATTGCTGAACAATTGGAAAGAGAATGTATGAGATGCAGTTCGAGGAGACGATTGGAAAGAATAGGTGCACCCTGTGTATCTGAGTTGAGGGACTGCCTCGAAAACTGCTTTCAAGAAATGATTTTGATGAAGATTTACGTCACCTAGAAAAATAACACCATGGAGGGATAAAACAACAACGACAACAACAAAACATTATAATATTGTGTAAGAAAAGATCCAGGCGCCTGGCGGCAGTTCAGGTTCCTGGACGTAAATACATGTACAAATTATGGGAAAACAAGGGTGAGTCGTGAAATAATGAATTCCCGATTAGCCTTGGGCTTATATTAAAGTTCATGGAGGACATCGCAGATAATACTAATAGATAGGTTGCAGGGAAACATCAGCTAGTGCATTATGTTATATAAAGTTTGGGCGAACATCGGCGAGAACCCTCCCACGAAGCAGGGCCTATTCATTGAGAGATTTTTCCGCCCACGTCGTTACCATGACTGCTATAGAGGCATCATTTATAATTATAAAAGCCAGTAACAAGATTTTCGTCGAGAACTCCGAGACAAGCACAAAACTAGAAGCGTGCAGTTTTCATGTAAATTTCTGTAAAATAATGTAGTTTGCAATGGATTGTGGGTATATACTTGAACTCAGCGAGGACAATTTTTAAAGCTGAGCCCTACCATTTTCTGGCCTCCTACCTTTTCCTGTGGTTTTTTTTTTTACTGGTAAAACGCTCACAAATGCTCGTTCACCAAAAGAACAGCCCAGTGCCCACATTGTGTCCAAGAGTTACAGAAGTGCACAGACCCCAGTGATAGGAGAGATGTATGTGGCACTGCTTTATTGCAGTTAAGATCTGAAGTAAATTCGCAATAATAATTGTCATAATCCAATAACAGATGTATCCAGACCAACACCCTGTATCCCAGCTAGTAATAATACACTATCTAGCAATATTTATTTTCCTGATGGACTGTTGTTGTAATCATGCATGCTCCTGGTTCTTTCTTGTGTCATTTTTGTCACTGGAGTTCGCAGGAATAGATATTTTGTTATTTGATAAACGTTTCGAGCAGCCAGTTTTTCTCTTAGGATTGCTTTGAGATAATACCGTTTGAAAAAATGTCAGTGTGAAAATGATACACTGTAGAACATCAATTTTTCTCAATTCCTGGCAGAAAGCTAGCCAAAAAATACACTTTAGAGTAATCGTTAGAGCAAATGGAACTTTAGACACACATGCAAAATAGGAGATTCATGATGTTGCACGGAATGCCAGACCACGTTGTTTAACTTTTTCAAAGTCAGACAATAAGATATGCAAATTAATGGTTTTTTGGGGGAAGCGTTAAGGGCAAAAATAGTTTATATCTTCAGAGATTGTTGACCCAGACATAATGCATTGAGTATTTTATGCAAGTACCGTGTGCTGATACCGAAATAAAAAAGTGTCTCAGCGAATCGTTATTTATCCTGCGCCAAGTTAAAGCAATCGGATACCTCAAGTTTGGGTTTATATCTATGGTCTTTCCTGACAAACTGAGGCTAAAGTATCATGGTTAGTGCAGAAATGTTTTTTAAAATTTAAATTGCGAGTCACGTCTAACAACTTTCTGCCAACGATTTCTTTCTGAATTAATTAAATCAAACTGAAATGAGAAAAGCCCAGTAATAGACAAAATAAAATAAAAACAGATTCGAAATTTTTTGTTTCAACAGTTAAACAATACCCCCGCCTGTTACCAGTTCTACAGTGTCACGAGTGGAGTGAGTGCAATTAAGGGGATTGCTACAGAGCGGGTGTAGAATAAGAAGAGCTCACGACAGACGGATAGGAAAAGACGTGAAAGGGGAAGAGTAAAAATAACTCATGCAGACAAGTGGGAAAAGCGTGCGTGTATGAGTGGTGTGGAAGTCTGAATGAGGCGAAAGCGCTGGATTACTATCACTGCAAGTTAGAAGGTCCTACGGATCGGACCTGTGAATAAGAGCCCATCGGGCGGACATAAAGGGAAGCAGTCGAGAAGACTAGTGAGAGTCTTTCCAGTTATGACTGGTATGTAGAACGTTGATTGATTATTATGATTGATGTATTATATTATATTCGTCTATTACCATGATGTGAATAAGTATATGTGAGGAATGTGGAAGTCCTTGATATTGGATATAGCAATGTGCGCCACGAGCGATAGATGAAAGTGAGTTCATGGATTTGTAGCGCAAGTGAGTAGTGTGTACTCCGATGGAAGTGTGTTACCGTAAGATGTGTGGTGAGTGAAAGGTGAACTAGTGTGTGTACGTTTCATGGGTTGTAAGGAGAGGTGGAGTGAATAGAAATGGTAGGGTATTATACCAATGTAATATTATTCTTGTAGGTGTCGGGGACGGGCCGCAGAGCCACCTCGATGAGCACAGGGGATAGGCCAGCATAGGGCCGGAGGCCACACATAGGCCAGAAGTGAGGCTGTCAGTGCAGGACAGTAGAGGCACATAAAGTCGTGGCAGTCAGGCCACGGACAGGGACGTAGATATGAGAGTGAATGAGATACTATATTGTTGCCATGTTGATAGGCTAGTGAACTGATATTATGTTGTTGCCATGTTGATGGCTATGGAAATAATAATGTGTTATTGCCCTGCTGAGGTGCTAGGGGAGTGCTAAGGTGTATGACAATAGGAAGGTGATATTGAGAGACTGCGGTGCCAGTAAATTATTAATGTGCTATTAAGACCCTGAGGGAGAGGCTGAGGCCGAAGTGCCTTTAGGAGTAACTACCGGATTGTGGATCCGAGGGAGAGTGTGTGTGAGAATAAGGCCGTTGTACGGCAGTGCATTTCAATAATATAATGTATGTAATTGCGCTATTATATGTATAATTATGTTTAATAAATGTGTGAGTCTGATGGGTTGTTCTGTTAAGTGTTAAACTTGTTTGTTCGTGATTGTTGTCCTGTCATACTTATTACATCTCCCAGTCTGGGATTTGTGACATACAGCGCCTATCGTTCAATGTCACCCTGACTTTTGTTCTTTTTTTTTGGTTTTGTAATCCTCAAGAGTTCGCCACGACGGCTTCCATTGGTTTTCTGTCATTTTTTGTTTGCCCTGTTGTTACACTTTGACGGGTTTCACATCCCTCGTCAGCCTTGATTACAGCCTCCACAATCCCTCTGCCTTTTTACACTTCCCCGTTCTTGCCTCTTCACACTGTTCCCCACAGCACATCCACATCGACAGTTACCACATACAGACAACGTCATGCTCACACAATGCACTTAGACAATCGCACACAGATTCTCGCCCCCTAGTCACCCTTCATTACCTTATCTCATATCCTTGTCCGTTTTCCTTCACTGGCCTGGACGCCAATTTTCGCCTGATGCCGATAAAAACAGCATTGATCAGCGTGTCAAGGGTTAATCACTTCTCTAATGAGATGTTTTATTGCCCAGCCCCCCCTGTGCGATTTGAAGACTAGAGGGTTAACGGGAAAGTGAGAGAGTCTTTCCGCTTCTGATAATAGCAAAACCTTATTTCAGATGTCTCTCCTGCGTCAGATAATATGCCGTGTTCAGAATGCCAGAGTGACTGACTCTCTGACCATTTCCGTTTTCCCCTGATATTCCGTGACTTCGACGTATCCGACATGGACATCTATGTTTAAAATATAATCAACATTTTTTTGCTCATTGATGAGGTAAAACATCATCTATCATATTCAATATTTTCTTATAAAATCCTACAAAGTATTTTGTATTCCGTGGGGTCAAGTCCAACAGTCTCATATACAAAAATTTACTAACGCATGTGCTAATTCGTATCCTCAATAATAAACCCAACAAACTGATACCATGAGATAAAATTTAATAGTTCATCTTGACAAACAATTTTATTAGCTTTTGTCAAAACTGTGAAAAATGAGATAAGCCATTATGTCAGTTCACTGACGACAACAAAGCTGTCTAGCGATGTTATGAAAATCCCATTGGCACTGAATGACTCGGTGTGCAAATACTTTAAGCTGTCCTCAGACGGGCCGGTAAACCATCCACTTAACATTGTACTAAAGCAAATTCAGTTGCAGCTATATTTTTATTCCACCATCCCCCTTCATATCAACAAGGAAGGTCAACATGGATAGAAAAATTCATCAGTGAATGGTTAATTCCGTTTTCTCCTAAACTGCGAAGAGATGAGCTTTGTTCTACAATAGTATAATGTGTATATACGGAGAGAAAATCAATTCTGCCAAATCACGAAACCAGCTCACTGCTGTAAGAACAATTGGAAAGGGCGGCTACAGCATACAGAATGTGTGGATCTACTTTTTTTTTTTTTTTCGTATTTTGGGTTAATTGAAATTTAGTAGCGTCTATAGTCCTCTCGCGGATAGCGGCCATTTTAGTTCTCAAGATCGACGCCTCACCATGGCGATGGCAGCATTGACTTTGATTCGTTAGCTGATTTGCACCGTGAGCACTTCAGGCGTCGCGAACCAATCGGCGGCGAGCAAAAAAAAAAAAAAAGTAAACAATAACACGTGTGTTCACGTACATGGGAGGCGTTCGGTCAATTCTTTCACTTCCTTTCCCTTGTTAAACAAGTTGTTTACACGGATGGTAGGGAATCTGGCCAGCTTGGATCCATCCTTTCCACCCCTGTCATAACAGTCAACTGCAATGCAACCAGCAGGTATTTTAACCGCTTAGACATATCTCGGAGTTACACTCGTCAGCTGATCCATCCGCCATTTTAGGTGTCGGAAGTACAAAACAAAAACACCCTGTGACGTCATTCGCAATGGGCCTATGAACTCTTTCTCCCAATGGAAACGCATAAAAGGGCACTGTTTTCTCCTTGTGTCTGGCAGTGCAAATCGACCAATAGCGATTTTCCTCTATACATGTAACCTGTGGGTCTAACCAGTGCGAAGAAATCAAAGACATCTGATGTTCGTTTTCATCCATCCACCACTTTCTGTTCCCTTCATTTTATCCGATGTCACGCTGTTCTAGCTGCAGAATGTTTTCTTTATTTTCGTGAAAATGAAAATCATGTTTTTTCCTTCATGTGTTTCTGAGTTAATGCATTTATGATCATATCGATTGAACAGGCAAAAACTATAACATTTTTCTGAATTTCTCATTATGAAAACAACGACAGCAGTTCTTTCACAATGGTTGCAGGGCAGGAGATAGCGAAAGGGGTGTTACTCCCCACCCCCCGTTTGGGCTATTGTTGTCACTTTTATATTGAGAAAAATAATTATGTCAAAAGTCGATTCCAATAATAAATAAATAGAAATAGATAAATAAATAAATAAATAAATTAAATAACGGGAACATTCTGTGACTAAGTGAAAATGATAAATAGGCAGATCAATAGATGCAATGGATGAGTAACTAAAAAACCAACACACAATTAAGAGAGCTGGATTTACTTAAAGATAAACAAAAAGTTCATAATGAAGTTCTTAAGAAAAATTTTATTTTTGGACAGCCCTCGCGCTCTTTTATTCTGTGTCAGATTTTAAACAACTGACTTCTTGACCTCTGGAGCCTTAAAAAGGGCGCAGTAACTTAATTCCTTTGGCGTCGATACTCGGGATACCCTCTTGAGACATCTAACCTTAATTTCTATTCATGAAAAAATTGATTTCCACGTCTGGGTTAGTTATGATATGAAAATGAAAGCTTAGCTCAAGAGGCCAAAGGAAATTGGTAAATCCAGAGATTTATTGGTCCTACGATAGATTGTTATCATCTTTACACTTTCATTCACGCACTTGACCTTCTCTCCCCTGCGCCGACTGCACAGAAATGGACAATTCAACGAATTCATGTAAAAAATGAAGACATCCAGTGGGATTTTTATTTTATAGAACAACAACCACAAGATCAGCCAAGGATATTATCGAAAATCATGAGACCAAATATACCCAATGAGAAGCTTCCTTATCTATATATATAATATATATATAATATAATTGGGTAAAATTGGACGGTTGTGCTCTATAGCTGAAAAAACTACTGAACGTAGAGCCATGAAAAAATTACTGAAAGTAGTTCAAAGACTGAGCAAGGTTTGTATCAATTCATTTTAATGATGCAACAACCTTAAAAATTTAGAAAAATAGAAAACAAAATGGGCCGTTCGAGGTTTTCCGATTCGTCAATTTTACAGCTCAGACAGGGCCGAGTGTAGTAAGATATTTTGGTAACTCGAAACTTTGGTCACCTAAGGCTCAGGAACCGCATCACACTCAGGCTTCAAACTTTGCACAACATCATATTATCACTGCGAAATTAACATGGGCTATATTAGAAATTATGAAATATTCAGGCTTCTACGTTTCATTTTTCATTGTTTCGGCATCATTTAGATCTATTTCGAGTCATGGTTCGCCATTTTAAGGTTTCGTTATCATTTCCTGCGATGTGTTCACTATCAAACACTAACCCGTGCGCAAATCATGCTATTGTACGGGATGCGCAGGGTGTCAACTCACAAAGGTAGAGCAGTAAGACTTAATTAAAAACAAACAAACAAAAATAAAGTAAACAAATAGGAACAGGCAAGATGAAGCAGGTCCATAAAAACCACCCAGAACTGACACTAATATTCAAACCGAAATATCCCGGGCAGGGCCGGGGACCTCAGCTAGTACGTATATAAAAAGAACGACTAGCGTACTAATATGTGTGTCTGTGTTGTTGTTTTTTTCACAGATAAAAACCTGCCATGGCCGAGAAGAATCTAAAATGAATGGGGACAGGAGAGCAACATGTATGAAACACTTTTATGTTAAGGATTTAATTTGATAATCTCCAGCGGACACTTCGTGGGTGTGGGGTATCTTAATGAAATAGTTTGCCCTTCGTACCGACCACGTCCGTACAGCTTCGTATAGTATACGAAAAGAAGGGACTTTTTAACGTTTATCTATGAAGACCATAACAAACGCAAGTTTGTCTGTAATGATATACATTTAAGATTCAGTGTTTTCGTACCTATCCACTCTGGCAGGATTTCATGAAACATTTTCTTTTCCATTATAGATAGGCTTGTACCAAACATGCTCGGTCCCCATTGCTGTCTGTGTCCACTGAACCCTTGTACGCCATAGCCGATTTTGATTGGACGACTCATTGGATGATAGCATAAAACATTGGGTTTCAGACTTTCAAATGAAACCGTGCAGACCAGCCAACTAGTTGGATTTCATTGAAGCCCAATGTTGTGACGTCACCACTCAATTAGTAGGCCGATCATAGTAGTAAGTAGTTAGCACTAGCAGTGCCCGTGTGGGCATAATGTGTGTATATCCGTGCATGTGGGTACATGAGTATGTCTTTGTTTGCGTGCATGCATAGATAATAATGAATGGGAACTTGAGTGGTGGCATTTTAATGTAGTGTTCAGTAATATAAGGCGGTCACTACATAAAAACTGAAAAGACTGAAGGGTCAGAACAAGAAGGGTGGTGCAGAAACAGGTTCGTCAGCACAATACTTTACAGCCACAACAACAAACGAACAACGTGGAGTAAATGTAAGGGCAAGTGATCCTCCTAAAACAAAGACCTCAAACCTACGAAAGGCGATGCCAGCCTTAAACTGGTCTTTATTTTCAAGATTCCTTTGAGATTTTAAAGTCTTCTTTCCGGCAAATGGACATGGTGACAAGACATCAAAAATTAATCCTGTTTGCGTGCATCTCAAGCATACAAAAGTGTTAGGTCAAATAAATAATTTTAAAAAAATGAATAAACTGATCAGTTTTAAGGCAGTCTAGAGTGCGTTGAAATATAAAAACAATGCAGTGAGAATGTGGTTTAATAAAATCATACAGTGTTTGCCATATTGTTGTACGCGACTTGTTGCAGGGTTTTAGCTTTTGTCATGAAAGTGGTTCTCTTACTCCTTGTTTCATTATATCTTAGTGTCATTCCAATCGGTTAAGTTTCGATTTTGAAAAATAATTATAGAACAAAACCCTGATTCTACACAACTCTTCAAAGTTTCAATCCTCATTTTCACGAAAAGGCAAAAATGCACACACAACAATCTGGAAAATACCCGTCGAAATGTTTATATTTATGTCACATTCTGTACATATTTTTACAATTATTTCTATGTCCGGAAGAGAATATTTTGTTCATTCAAGAAAATTCGAAAGCATTAATTTTATTTTATTTTGGCCTTCAATGCTAAACACAAAATTTTCTCGGTCATTAAAGGATACTGGCAACGTGCCAAGGAGGGTATGAGTCTCATTTCCATACAGAAATCGCAGAGAAAGATAACCACATTTTGGCATGAGCTGTCGATACTCTCCCACCAATCTACTCAAATCTGAAGCAGCGTTCCCGCATCACGAAGGCATGAACATTAACAAGACTTCCTGAAAAAAATGTCAGTGTCGAATCCTCCCTACTAAAAATCTCACTTTTGTTGACTTTGTGCCACGCAGAAATGCCAGCATATAATCGTCGGCTTTCTTGGCAACATAAATCTTCCCGCTGAAATGTTAAAACTGAAGCCAGAAAATCTTGATAAATGAAAGAACGAGAGATGAGAACGGTATCGTTGCAGAGATCAGCACGATTTCTCTCTGCGTCCTCTCGCACGAACACGGGTTGAAACAACCAGGCACTAAAGAAATTTGATTGAGTGGATTTAAGTGAGTGAAAATATGGAGAAAAAAAAAAAAAGACGAATAAAGTGGTACGTTGCAAAGAAAAATATTATGTGATTTATCGCAACATTTCTTTATTGTTTCTAACTCGCGGTTTGGCAAATTACAATTTTGTTTTGGCTATGTTTTAACTTTGTTCAAAGCTCTGCTGCGACCCCACAGATATTCTTTTTTTTTAATTTTGAACTTTGGTAATAATGATATTTAAATTTTATGCCAGGTTTTTCAGTAGTAAAAGGGGAAATTCCAGTCAGAAGTCAAAAGTTCCATCTCGACTGCCTTGGCTTCATTGGTCGGGATTTGAGAGAACCTTAAAGAAGACTAGTTGTAAACAGCAATTGTTTGATCAGAAACATTTGCTGACGTCCAGACCCTTAAATCTGCTGCTTGGGGTTTGGGACTGCTCTGAAAAACAATTGCTATTTCTGAATCAGCTTCTCTACACAGTGGACAGAACTTTCGAGGTTTCTTGAATTATAACTGCCAGAAGCTTTACGGTTGCAAGTCACGCCATTTTGTCCTGGCACCTTGCCTCTTTTAACCGCTGAAAGATTTATGCTGGTCAACGAATTTCTTGTTTTCTTTGAACTTTGGACTCTCCACACCATTCTCACCCTCCCCTCTTCTTCAATATCTGATTCTCTTTCCCTTTCTTTCTTCCTTTCTCGTTCTCCCTCTCTTTCTCTGTCTCTCACTTTCTCTTTGTCTCTCTCTCTCTCTCTCTTTCTCTCTGTCTCGCTTTCCCTTTCTCTCCCTCTTTTTCTCTCTCCCTTTCTCACTCTCTCTCCTCTGTCGTTCTCTTTCTCTCTCTTTCTCATCTCAGCCACCGACTCGCTGTGTTTAAGGAGTTGAGTGGAGTACCGTGCAGGTAACAAGCTCTGACAAAAAAGCAATAACCATTTACAGAAACCTTTCTCTTATCACACTTTCCATTTCCCCATACAATATCTCTCTCTTCTCTCTCTTTCTCTCTCTCTTTCTCTCATTCTCTTTCTCTTTCCCTCCCACACACATTTTCGCTTTCCCGGTCTCTTTCTTCTCTCTCTTCCCAACCATCCCCCCTCTGTCTCCCACTCCCTCTCTTTTCTTAATCTCTCTCTCTCTCTCCTCCTAAACACCCCCCCTCTCTCTCTCGTTATTCCACGTCATGACAGTTCCATTGAAAATTTCAACCCGTTATTCTTGTCAGCTCAACTATTCTAACCCTTTTAGCCTTCGCCTTCTGCTCTCCTTCTTTAATGTTTTAACCTCAGCGTTTGCCCAGGACAAAAGAAAACGGAGTTTGCAATTCAACATTTTAACGGCCCGACTTGTTTCTGAAAATGAGGAAATATTGAATCCCAGTGACAGCATGGCTGCTGTTATTGCCTTGATGTTGAACAGAAGATTGTAGCAAGTTACACTGAAAAATACACAATATTGGTGTAGAAATAATAAAATACCCGTGGCATAATCTCTAAAGTGTCTGTGACAATCTGTATGGATTTATTTCCACTTTTTTTCTGCATTCCTATCGCATCCAAAGCACAATTAACATAGGTGAAAATAAATATTGATTTCTTAATAGAAAATGAAAAACTGTAAAAAAAAAAACCCTGCTGTTTTAGAGGGTTTGGACGTTTACAACCACTTGATTTCATTTAACTTTACATGTTCATTCGCAGTGCGTAAACTTCACCGTAAAGATCATTAGCACCTTCTCACTGAGGATTCCAAACCTTGCTGAATCATTTTCAAGAAAATCATAGATCACCAATGATACTGATATTTTACTCAGTTTGCAAAATACCTAACAAAGATCCACAAAAATATGTAACAAAACACATAAAAACATGCAACAAAGACCCACAAAAAAAAAGTGTGTGTGTGTGGAGTGCGGGGGGGGGGGGGCGGAGGAGGGGTGTCAACTAAAATGGCATAAGAATTTAATATAGACCAACACATTGGGACTTCTTGACCAAACTTACATAACGAAGCACTCATAAGCCTTAGCATACATATTATTCTAATCAGTCTTGAGACGCAACACGAAAAGTTCTTTATCACTTTGATTAAGTTTACACTTTAAAACCTCATCATACTAGACAAATTAACGGGGAAAAAAGGCTTCCACTACGTAAACTTCGATCTACCAGGGTGAGTTTCAAATGCAGAAATGCAAGACAGATGTGACAAGGGTGGTTGTATTTCGGTTGTATAAATGTTGCATTAAACAAGGGCATTATTTTAAATTCTTTTTTTTTTCATATGAAAATGGCAACTTTAAAATCAAATCTGCACTACAACCCACTCTTGTACAGCAATATATTTTCATTAAGTGTGAATTTAGATTAGTGTTGGTTCATTTTACTACCCTATTTCCATAATAGATATTTCACACAAAGAAACTCGCATCAAGTGTCTTGGTTTTTAGCTGAACTGGACTGCAGAGAGAAGCAGTTAACGTAGGAAACTGTCAGAAATCTTGTTTTACAACCACAACAACAACAACAACAACAACAACAACAAAAAGATCGAAACTTGAGTATCATCACGAATATAAAACTAAATGATTGAACATTACGATACACAATGAAGGTATATTTTTCGAAGTTCATGTAGCCACTCATTATGTAGCACTTAACTCCCCCCTCCACCCAGCCCCCCCCACCCACCCCACCCCCCCCCCACACACACACAATCCAATTTAAAATATAAATAAATAAAACAAAGTAGCTTAATAATAACAATGAAAATAATACATAATATTATACGGCGCTTCATCTCGTTAACAATAAGTTATAACAGCCAGGCTCTAAGCGCTTTACAGCATTTATATCATATAAATCACACACACAATACACAAGAATACTATTAAAAAAAAACCAGATGAACATGCAGAGTGTAAAAAGATGACCCTTCAGCTGATGTTTAAAAGTCATAAAATTTTCACTCAAAAGACAAAGGCAGAGAAGTCTAAATCTGAGGCCATTGGAAAGAAAAAGATTTTTCACACATGGTCGCAATGGACATCTTAAGAATTTTCAACGAATTAACACAAATTAAAAAGATGAAGATTTAAAGGCCAATGATTTCTGAAGTCATTTCATTCTTTATTTTAAACCTAGAGATAATTAACTAAGAAGCAGCACTAACTATATACCTCAGAAATACACTCAGTACAACAAAGGCCATAGAAAAAGTGCAACACATGACCATTGTCAATCCAAAGTGGTGTTGTTCCTGAGCGACATTTGTGAATAAACTTTATAAAACACTCATCTTGAAAAATGTGAGTGGAGATGGCGGCCACTATTTAATCATTATTATATGACATTATATTATATTATATATCAAATTATATTATATTATATTACATTATAATTAACATCATAACATATCATATCATATTATATCAAATCATAATATCATATCATGTCATATCATATCATATCATATCATATCATATCATACCACATTATGTCATATCATATCACATCATATAATATCATATTATATCATATCATATCATATCATATCATATCATATCATATCATATCATATCATATCATATCATATCATATCATATCATATCCATATTAGGTAAAATTACACTATAGTGGTTTCTTATTATGTTAGACTAAACAAATGAGCACGGCTGTCGGTCCAGTTCAGTGGTCAGGTGGGTGTCTTCATATGTCCCTCCCCTGGCCATGACTCTAGTGAGAGTACAGTCCCGAGGATAATTATAGACAGGGGTGTGTTCCGGTCCAGGCTGTTGACCGTAATCAGCACTGTGGATATCAAGACATTATACTGATGTTCATGATGTACAAGATGATAGTGACAGAAAGAAAAACGCAACTCTGGCCCTACCATGGAACAGCTCAAATACGAAAGTCTCTGACCACTTTCAATAGTGAAACAGCATTGCTGTAAACTGTTTGGTTGGTTCTCCAATACTAACTTCTAAACGCCAATCAATATCCTGATTTAGATTCATATTTACCATTTAAAGTAACTGAAATAAATGGATCTTCATTTTCACCGGATTTGAGAAAATTTAGCTCTCAGAGGGTCAGTAGTCAATGGGGAAAAAAGAGGTGAAAAAAATGTTATTTGAATCACGTGTTCATTGTGTTGTTTAAATACATTTTCAGTAACATAAATAAACATTTGAAATACTGCCCTGTACCTTCATTAATAGAAAAAAAACAAATTCTTTCAGAGAGTTTGTAGAACATTTGGCCTAAAAAGAAGGTGTCAGCTATTGCAGTTTCATAACAGGGTGAGCGACGAATTTGTCACACCCATTAAAATTTTAACCTAATTATTCTGGAGGATGAAGACAAGAAAAATTTCAAGAACAACGTGTTAAACTTTGGAAATGTAACAGAATAAAGATTAAAAAACAACAGAAAACGAGATTGCCTGAAAAATATGACTGACATTGGTTAAAACAAATACCGGGGACGGTTAACTGACAATGGGTAATTTTCGGTTAAAAAAAATTTACTGACATCGGCTAATAAAAGAACAATATAATATTGACATCGGTTTATAGAAAATTTTTGTGATTGGGTAAAACAAGAAAAAAAAGACTGCTGAGATTAGCAAAAAAAAAAAAAGAAGCGAAATCACCAGGAGAAATTGACGGGAAATTTCGGTATCGGCAACAGTTTCCAGGGGAAGTAAACCACAGAAAAGACAGTCTCGGAAATATTGTGATTACATCCCCTGACTAATAAAAAAAAAAAGAGAAGAAAATTCTTCATCATGTCTGCCGCAACTTAACTAACTTCCTTGGTGATCTAGCAAGGTCTTGACTGACTGATTGACCGAATGAGTGTCCGACCAAATGAAATGTACCAAGTGTGGCAGGGAAAGTTCTTGTCAACCCGCTTGCGTTATTGTGAAATCGCACACAAGCAGCCACTTGTAAAGTGCGTGCACTCGAATTTTGCATTTTTTAAAAATCCCCACGGTTTTCAAACGCTGGATTTCAAACCTTTCCTCCACTTTGCACGCCCCCAACTGCATACTATGACAACTCCAAAATGTCGATTAATATAGGCCTACTTTGAACTCCCTAAAGAATGCTTTTTTTTTTTCTTTTCTTTTTGGCTTCAAGAGAAGTACGATATTTCATAATGTTTGTGTACGTAACTAAAAATATAGAGAAAACATTTCAAGTAAAACAGTTTCCTCCCTTAAAATTAGATCCATTGCACATGCTCGATTTGATAGGCCTGGAGAACAGTATTCAAATACATACGCCCACGTACAAACACGAACAAGTATACACATTCGTGCGCACTCACAGATACACACACACACACACACAACTATTCATATCCGACTCGCCTTCCTCGCAATAACGCATGCAAAATTTTTGACTGATGTTCCGAGAGAAGGTCGTATGTTTAAGTAGGTATTCAAATCCTGCCTTCGATTACAATAATTCTCTTTGATTAAAAACACACACATACTCACATATACACCCTCCATCTCTGTCTCTGTCTCTCTGTCTCTCTCTTTCTCTCTCTCTCACACACACGCACACACAGACACCTGTACTTGCAAGTTTGAGTATGATTTTTTAGTTTGGAGGAAGCGCTGTGCTAGGAACAGCAAGACGACAAGCTGAATATAACACAACGATAGATAGGACAGAAAGAGACTCTACCAGAAACGCCTATCCAACCACTCGCACACACACACAGACAACGTTTGTCTTACTTTGAGGTGACGTACATCGGGTGCTGAACGGGTTCGTGATAGCCAATCATGCCGTAAGTTCGGATGGGTCTCAGGTAGCAGGGCGGCTCTACAGGTGTGTCCGTGAACACGGGATTGCCCACGGTGCCACAGATACCTCGATATCTGACACAGAAAATAAACAGAGAAAACTCAGATTAAAACCAACTCTGAACACACACGCACGCACACACAGAGTAGTGAGAGAGAAAACAAGAAACAGGGAGAGGGAGAAAGAGAGAGAAAGAAAAAAACAGAGAGGGAAAGAGAGAGAAAAAACAGAGAGAGAAAGAGGGAGAAAAGAGAGAGAGAGATAGAGAGAGAGAGAGAGAGATAGATAGATAGATAGATAGATAGATAGAGAGAGAGAGAGAGAGAGAGAGAGAGAGAGAGAGAGAGAGAGAGAGAGAGAGTATTTTCCTGGCACATATTTACATATATACCGGTACATGTATTCACTCAGATATATAACTCAACTGACCTTGTACAACTTGTCAGTTCCAATTACATACAATAAATGGACTTTGATGTGTAAATCTGGTGATTTGCCGTGCATTTTAATATCTGTGTATGAGGGTCCCACCGAACTTGAACTGCCCTGAGTCTCCCAAGGTCTAAATGCGACTGTGTCCCTTACCCGGATGCTAACCGGGGAACACTTTTGGTCCCGAGGCAAGGTGCTCGCTTCTCGTGCAGGAGGTACCGGGTTTGAGTCTCGGTCGATGTGGGCATGTTGGAAATTTTGGGGAATTTCCTGTCCCTGATCCTATGGTAGGTAGGATCGAGCACCTAGTCTTCTCGGATAGGGGTGAAAAATTTGGATGGCTCGTGTGCACGTTGCACACGTTAAAAAGTTACAGATACCTTGGCAATTGGAAGTCGAACAAAGCAGGCCCGAGCAAAAAAACAACAACACCACAACAACTAATCCCCCCCCCCCTCTGGAATCAAGTAAATATACAAAAATACAAATATAACAACAAAGACAAGAATTTAAAAAAAAAACATAAAAAAACAGGCAGGTGCAAATGCCAATGGCAGAGATCCTCGGAAAATATAGACCCCAAAACAATAACCCTTACGCAAACCCTTGTATTTTCCCAAAGCTTCACTGTAGAAACAAAACCCAGTTTGTCCACACGGTCCAAAAAGTCAGTCTGAAAATAATAAAAAAACGAAAAAACCTCGGACGCTCTTGAGCATAGGTAGGATTATCTCTGCGAAACAGTTCCTCCGTGGCCTTGTAAGCGAGGCGTTCCTCAAGAGCCTGCGCTTGAGTCAATGTAGACGGCAGGCATGGGCGGACCATATCAGATGTTAGATGTTCAGTGGGAAGGTGCTTCTCTTCCATTGTGGGGCGTATCGGTATACACTAAAAAGATTAGAGGTAAAATAATACTGCTGCTACAAGAAGAAATGATTACCGTGCATAATTCCCTTAATAAGCTGAACATTCATTATTCTCGAACCATCATGATATCGAAACGAATAGAGGTCTGCTTGTCAGTGTCCTTAGCCTTTCGATGTAGTCTCATGTCAATGGGTTCTTATTTGGCCCGGTTTGTTTCGTCTCTATGTCGTTTCGGTTTCTTTCCAATGTCGGTTCTATGGGTTTTCAGTTATGTTGCTAATGGCATGCACTTTAATCTGCATCCTAATTTGATTAGAATTCCATTGTAATTGGTCACAGAAATCAATATTTTAATATTTCAGCACATTACGGTAAAGTATGCTAAATAAACTGCAGCATGGTTGAAACAATTATTATTACCACAACATTTTGCCGCATCTTAGCGTTGGGATAGGCTGAATAACAGCCGAATTTGTATGGAAAATGGATTGTCACATATTCAGTAATTCTTGAGCTGATGGCTAATAATGAACTGCTGATGCAGGAAGTCTTTGCCAACCGTGTAATTGCTGCTCAGCTTATATTATTATTTTAGCCCTAAAGCACCAAAATGCTCATTCTTAACCCTGATCTTTCTGTCAGTAACTGACATTGTCAGACAACAAAAAGTTTGTTGCTGGGCACGACACAGACTCCAAATCCACAGCTCGGTGTAAATGACGACTAGGGCCCACTTTATGTGGTCATGAATCAGGGGGTCTACGGTTTCCTTCAGAGAGAAAAATTAATTATTTGTTTGTTAAATCCTGTCCTCATCAGAGGCACACGCATATAATTATGTCAGTCACAATGTCTGAACCTCAGTCTTCTTGCTAATTATATTACTTGCCAACCATCTCAGAGAGATAAACATTTGATGGACGTGACTCATGGAAATCAGTGAGAATGATATGGACCTCACAGTAGTCAAAATCATAACTTGTGAAAAGCTAGACAAGACAGAAAACGTGTTTTTCAAAAAAATTCAGTCTGAATCTAGATCTAGATCTAGATCTATTTCATCAGAGTCTAAGATGATTTGATTGCCACGCTTAGTTTGATAAGATCACAGACACTCAGGCGTCCAACACACCGTAAGGTTTATAAATTTTCCCTCCGTTACATGATAGACCAAGAATATATGAAGCCAATGTCCCTCCCCCCCCCCCCCCCCCCAAAAAACCCCAACTTTCTTACAGTGAGTCGTAAATTCCACATCAAGTGAAAAATAACACGCAATTCACTTACCTTTCCACACTTGAATTGTGACGGAAATTACGTCATAATTTTGTGTGTGTATTTAAAAAGTATCTACCGCTACTATGGCAGAAGTGGGAAATTTCAATGAAAAAAAAAAAGAAAGAAAGAGGGGTATAACCAGGTATAACTTTAGTCAACCCCCCCCCCCCTCCCACAACCTCCTCCCAAACAACAACAAAAACATAAGTTCCATCACCGAATTCAAGTTAACATGTGTAAAGGAATATTATATAAAGCAGGAATGCAAGAGAAAGTGTGAAAAATATTTAAGCAGGCTTAAACTGGCCTCTAAATAATAATTTGCTTCAACATCATTAAAATTAATTATCGCACCACTAGAGTGTTCCTAATCATTTACTAAAATTTTAATGTCCTTCGTTGTACATTGCAGAATCTTTAAGTACACATTGCTTGATTAAGTCTGCTGTTTTAGACACAATTACAGCCAATATGTTTATCGGAGACCCAAAAGTAATTTAAAAATATGGAACAATTTATGAGGCTGGTCATTTTATAATTATATTGTATAAATATATACTGTATAAATGAATATTATATCTAGTTAAAACATGGCCACAAAATACATGGTATATAGGCTACAATAATTCTAAAAGAATTGAAATAAACAAAACTGCGCAAGATTTCAGTCACTTGGGCCGGTAAGTGTCATTATTTAAAGTTTCACTCCGTTTTCTCCTTAATATCTTGTCTTATTGACAGTACAAAAACTAAGGTCCCACAGTGTGTAAATTGAGGCGAAGAAAGAAATTTCCTGTCATACTTTTTAATTTTACTCGAAGAAAACGAGTCCTTTTTCCTTTTCAACATGTTGGAACACTTTCTTCTGTTCAATTCAGTTGTGGCTCAAAATCAACGAAGGTATTAAAAATATAGCGAACTTCAAGATTTTTTAAAATATGCCCACGCACACCCTTGCGTCTTTCCGTGCATAATACGGTATTTTGTAGAATGTGGGGTGGGGGGGGGGGGTGACTCATTGGTTAAAAGGCCTTTCATGATTACACTGGAGGCCTTACTTCCTTTATGATATGATGATTATGAGCAAAACGAACAGGATTTCATCCCCTGCGGTGCTCATAGAGTCAGGATAATAATTGAAACCCATTATGTTAACTTTGTCCGTCGGAATGTCAGCGAAAGCATACTATAGTTCTGTTGGTTAAGCATCATCACTACTTCTGGGTAACGTCAAAATTGGGCAAAAAAGGAAAAGCTGTCCGTAGCAAACCCCCGCAGACCCAAACGATACAATGCAAACTAAAAGAGAAGACGAACAGAGAAGCACAATACAGCACAAAGAGATATGAGACCAGGAAAAAGCCACAGATAAACTGTGGGGTCGCATCGTTTGAAATCCATTTAGGCGAACTTTCTCCTATCTTTTTCCTATGATTGATATCAAAACTAACGAAGGCAATACGAAAGACAACGCCTTTACGCACCGTGCTAGATCACGATATTGCAGTATTAATATTTCACATTCTAGAGATAAGTTTAACACCAAACACATTGGACATGACAAAAAGGGACAAAATTGACTACCACACCCCTGGCATGGCGGGCTACCGCCCTCGCCCACTTATCGATACGGTCATCATTCTGGCGTACTCTTTAACCCCGATGGTTACTGTAGACAAGAAGACTGACAGAGATGACCCCCGTGCGAGATGCGATACAGCATGTTCGAACTCGGGCACACCGGGGTTTGATCGGAAGCAGTGCTATTAAACATCATATCTGTAGCAATACAGTGTTCTTGATCTGTATTTCTTGTGGTGTTCAATTCATTTCTAAGTACATTTACAGCTCCCAGAAGAAGGAGCAGCCTGGTATCAGTATTATTATTATTATTTTACAAAACAACAGGAATGTCTGAACAGTAGAGGCATCTCTGTTTGTATAAGGAATACTTTTCCTACTTCCCACTGCAGGATAGGCAATAAAAATGCCACTGTTTCAACCTCTGTTTATTGAATTCATCTTTCTTACCAAAAACAGAACAGATAAAAAGGCATGGTGTCTTTCGTTATTTCTTTGTCCAATCCCTCTTTCAAAAGCAAAATGAAATATAGCGAGAATGAAGATTGGTGATCTAATACTCATTCCAGGAAGGACGAGTTTACTCGACTCAAAAACATAATGTGAATAAATTCAGATCTATTACTGGAAAGACAGAATCGGACAAATCATAGCTGTAGGTGCTATATTTTTTCAAGATATCTGATCGAATGATTAAAAGATTTCGATATATCAATATGAAAATTGAGACATTCCTTTCAGCAGTTTATAACATAATACGCCATTACAATCGCCATTTTTGCTGTGTATGAAAAGATCCAAGCCATTTCTTCGTCTAACAATTGAGAGATTAGCCCGAATTGCTTCGCGAACAGTTATGAGAAAACTCCCCAGTATAGAAACAGGAAGGTTTTCTTTAGCCAAAGCTATTATATTATCTGTACCAAAATGGCCTTACGCGGAATAATAACAATAGATGAGTGATCTCCCTTGTGCCCATTACGAGGTTTATTTACCTCATTACGGGCACGTGAGTAATTTCTCTGGTAGGTCTGCCCAGGCGCGGTTTACACAGGCGGCTGGCGCGAGGAGAGAGTTGTTGCTAAGGAAAATCAACAATTTATTTTCGCGGTCGCGATGTGCGAGATGAGAAAGGAGTGACGTTTTCCTTCTGTCAAGCATGTGGGGCGTGTGGCGGTGCAAGTTAGCATCAGTTTCTTGTTTAACCTTAAGTTTTTTTTTTTCTTCTTCTTTTTAGTTTTGCTTGCTGGGAAAGGGAGCAGAGCTTCCTGGAAACTGTAATTATGTAGCTCTGCCGATCAATTGGTTAGTTTCGCCTGACGTCACAAAACGTGTGCCCCTTCGACATTTTGTCTTTTGTGGGAAGTTCCAAGGGCACATGTTCCGTTGTGCTGAGTTTCAATTCTTCTTTTTTGATTGCAGCTAATCTTTATGGGTGCACATGCTTTGCAAAAAAAAATCTTTACAAGTGGGCATGCTCATCCACCGTGGACCGGGGAGTGGGGGTGGAGGAGGGGGGGGGCGCCTTGCGATCAATGTCACAGTTTTGGGTGACGTCAGTGATAACAGCATCATTTTTACTGTCCTAATATGAGGGACGTATCTCTGCTATCACGAAACCGCGTTAGTGTGAAGGATCTAATTTCACAGGAGGCGAAAAAGCAACAAGAAACAAAACAAAAACAAAACAAATTTATTCTCTACTTTAAATAGAGTTTTAATTGTGCAAATAAACATTCATCCAGCAGAAGAAAAATAGCTGTGTTGTTTTTTTGTTCAAATGATTCATATAATGCTGGCAAAAAAGAGTTGTGTGATATGCTCGGGAGATTTTATGATAGGGCCAAGGTTATCATATTTCTCAAATCACAGACACTGGCGGAGCCAGCGAAAAAAGCAAACTAAAAAACGGCACAGTAATTTCCAATATATAAAAGCATTTTTCATTCCCAACGGCTCCCCAGAAACCCACTGAACTTATCAGATAGAATAAACGTCGAACCTCGTGAAATATAAACCATCGACGTTGTAAAATAACTTCCGAATTCTGTCTACCCACACCTCTGTGCAAGACCTACTACATTGATTTTTGTAATATCTTTCTTCCACCACAAGATTTCTTCGCCCTTGAGTATAGAAAATGAAGTCCCGTAACTAATAAACAATTAGCTTGACTTCTGACTGGCAACGCGATATGATTGGATCATATAGCGGAGCGATCTCGCGAGAGAAAAGATAGCGGCGATTATCTCCTCTTGCCCTTCGACCTCCGCCAGCCAATTTGCGCTCGTCTCGAGACGGAGGCGCACGTGATCCAAAAGTCACAGCGAACCCAAGGGGGATGGACGTCCCTGATTTACATGTGAATGGGATTTGCTTCACTGATACGAACGAACGCCCGACTCTTTATTATCAGCTGAGATTTGGCTTGCCAGGGTAAAAAAGTGAAAGACAAGAAAATGAAATACTCTGAGAAAAGCGAAAGTTTAGAAATGCTGGGACCCAGACAAACAAAATCAGGATACGTTCATTTGACAGTAGAGTTTTCACGGAAATTTTTAGTGGGCAATAATTTATATCATTTTTTATAATGTACTATGTGTTGTGGAAGTGTTGTACGAATGTACAGCGTCTTTTCCCGCTTCATTTTTATCTTTTCTAAAGTTCATTGTCATAATGGCAAACTAATCTTGGCACTCCCTGGTATGTTCAACCTATAATTGGCATAGTTTTATGTTTTCTTTGTATTTGATTGTTGACGAATGGAATAGATTAGCTGATGTACCCGGTGTAGCCCGGGACATAGCTGCTTCCATCCTCTCTGTGTACCTCTCTCTTTATCTCTCTCTCTAACGAATAGAATAAAATCACCAGAGGAGATAAAACTCAGTGAGGGGCAGACTACAGACAAACACAGGCTAAAACAAAAAAACAAAAAAAAGGAAAAGTGGATGAAAATGAAAGCAAAAGGCATGAAGAGATGTGACAATGAAAGATGCTAAAATTATCTTTGGAAAAAGACATTTAGTTATACAATAGAAATAAAGTGCACTTAAAGGCACAATTATAGGTGAAACATAGACCCATGCCATGACGCAGACACCTAATGGCGTAAATAAACAAGAAAATAGAAAAGGTATAGAAACATCTCAGGCAAACACTTCTGGGAGTGCTCGCGTTACGAGGTCACAGATAGCTACGCCTTTCAATGATGCGCTAGTTAACACATCATTAGGTGGTAGATTTGAGATACCCAGACCAGGGTGGAAATGTGAGTCGTCCGAGCGATTACAGCGTGTGGTCTTATTAGCCGCTGTGTTTGGGGAGTGACGTAGCTCGTTCTGACTCGGGGTGTACTCAACTTCAAAAGCAATTATTGGCACAGCTAACTGATGAACAGAGGAACTATGCTTACCTCGTTAGCCCACTGCACCCTCCGCATAGGCAATGAGTCTTGGGGGTCATTTAACATTTGTGGTGATTGCATCGTGTCCGGTTCGACATTTCCATGTGACTGTATCATATGACTGGGAATTTAAGATGGAAAAAAATGCCCCTGTAAAGACAATGTTAATAGAAAAACAATAAAAAAAAAAAAGAAAGATAGAGAGAATTTCTTGAGAAGCGACTGATTTGAGGCACCAATTATAATCGAAGCCAGGACTAATGGAGTCGACCAAATCATAGTTGTAAAATTTTCCAAAGGTATTTTTGATATTCTGTCTTTCTGATTTCTAGCACAAGCTTGCTTGGATTTTCGTTTCTTTCCCTTTTTTCCCCTCTTGTTTGTTTGTTACTTATGCCCCAAAACCTCTGTCTTTTCTTGCGGTTAAATTCAAACTGAATACTTGAAGAAAAAGTGGTAATAATACGAAAATTCATATGAAATGAAAACAATTTCAATAAGAAGATAAACCCGCTAGTAAAATGATGAACATCAAATAAGATATTAGTGCCAGATATTTGAAATAACAAGTCATTATCATAGAACAAAAACTATACATTCCTGTGGGCACCAAGATTACTTCATTCCTACTACTAAAGTACAAATTGCTACTATTACTATGGCAACAGCTGCTGTTAGCGCTGTATGTAACGTAGTTCGTCCATGCTGGACCAGTTTGGCTTGCAGTTTCCCAAGAGATACAGAGCGTGTGGGGCCAACAGGGGCGATAACTGCCCATCTTTCGACCAGTGCCAGGGGCAGGTAAACCAGTCACCACAACCGTTACGGTTGGTGAGTGAAACTGGAGATGAAAGGCTAACAAATTCAGACGCAGGCATCCGGTTGTAGCCCCCGGGAAAGTTTGAGGGGGTAGGGCAGGGGAACCCACAGACTGACGATTTTAATATTTCATTGGTCGTTGCTAATAAAGGCTAATAAACATGCAAACAAACACAAAAACGTGTACATATAATGTATAAATTTCAGTTAACGTCGCTATAATGAGGTGATAGATATGGAAAAGCGTCCCTCGATTACGTGGTATATCTTAGACCGTGTATATGTTTTTTTTTATTATTATTTATTATGGCTTTCCATGTTGGAATTTAGCCAGAGCATTGCCGCTCCATATCTTTGATGTCAGGAATCGGTATTTATTTTACTTTTGACACGGAAGGAAGCAGAGTAAAGACTCAGACAGTATGTGTGTATGTGTGAGGGAGACAGGGAGAAAGAGAGAGAGAGAGAGAGTGGAGAGAGAGAGAAAGAGAGAGATAGAGAGAATGGAGAGGGAGAGAAAAGAGAGAGAGAGGGAGAGAAAGGAGAGAGAGAGGGAGAGAAAGGAGAGAGAGAGGGAGAGAAAGGAGAGAGAGAGAGGGAGAGAAAGGAGAGAGAGAGAGGGAGAGAAAGGAGAGAGATACAGGAGAGAGAGAGACAGACAGACAGACAGAAAATGTGTGTGTGTGGGAGAATGAGAGACTGACAAATAGACAGACACGCACACAGACAGACAAAGAAGACAGACCTAGGAAGAAAGAAAAGACAGAGGAGAGTCAGAGACTGAGAGGTCACGGTATCATACTATTCTCATTTCATCTACGATTTCGTTTTGTAAGTACCAAGATAAGATTTGAAATTAGTTAACGCTGGGAAACGTTCAAGCCCAAATTTGAAACATTTAATTAGTGTAAAAAAAAAAAAAAAGAAAAGAAAGAAAACTCCTGGTTACGCCGTCCGTCCGATGGTTAAAATGGGTACATGAGCTTGCAGGTGTAAGCTGTCACAAAACTTTGTATATTATTACCTGCCCTTGCCTAAACATAGCCCAGAGAAAGCTTGGCAACCAGAGCTCGCTTGTGTGTTTGTGGGGGAAATGCCCATCTCGTGTCAAACATCACCATGGATACATCGGACTAGTTTGGACTACTCTGAAGATTGTTGACTCTGGCTGCCCGAGTCACTTCCCAGACGCCCACTGGGCATTTCTTCGCCTGATTCACATTGGTCTGGTTTTTTCTCTTTCATTTATATTCATTTTTTTGCTTGTTCCTGACTCTCTGGGTTTTTGTTGCATTGGCGATTTTTTATTTGTTTATTTTTTTTTTTTTGCTTGTTCCTGACTCGTTACTCTTTGGGTTTTTGTTACATTGGCGATTTTCTTTTTTTTTTTTTTTTTGGTTTGTTTCTGATTCATTACTTGCTTTTTTTTTTTTTCTTTTGTTGCATTATAAAGTGAAAGTAGCTCTCACTTTTATACAGTTGTAAGTACCTGTTTGACTTTTTATGGCCTCTTCAAGATGTTAAACACTAGACAGCTATGTATTTTACGACAGTAATTTAAGATCATGACGAACCTTTATCAGGACTGAAAAAATAAAACTACAACTTTTACTAAGGACAGAAAATCTGAACATGCTGCTGTTTTATTTTATTTTTTTTTACTTAAAAAAATACATCCATGGGCCGATCTAAATGTCAAGCGGAGATAAAACGGCCTCATCATTACTTTGTCCTCTGTAATGAACAGTGAATACGTCAATAGCCTACGGGCAGGAAGGCAAAAAAAAAAGAGTGTTTGCAGTGAAAACAGCACAAAGAACCATAGCCTTTTTCTCACACATAACCAAGAATGCTAATTACGAGAGTTGTTTACAAAACCACCGTTGCTGGGAGCGGCCATGTTTTTGGTCTGCTTCCTGTCTCCTGCGCCTGCGCGCGCCGAAGGGACAATAACAGAAGAACGGATGTTGTTAAGGAGGATGGAACAAGAAATCCTAGCTGTGATCTGCACCTGATAAATTGAATGCCGACACCACACATGAGAACCCCAGGCCAGATGTTCGCAAAGGCCAAGATGTTTAATATCTGGTAAGGTTTAGTTTGTACCGAGATTAGAACCAAAAGAAAAAAAAAAAAGAAGCAGAAGAAAAAAGACCTAACATCCAGCACACACGGACATTATTCATACACACCCACGCACATGTATTCACATACACACCCACACACGTACATTTGCGAGCTCCACTACTTTCCTGCTACTGTTTAAAGATTAAATCTACAAGTACGCGAGTACAGAGAAAAGAAAAGAAATGCGGCCTCCTTGGTATAATGTGTAATGATGTCAAAGGCCAAACATTTTACCAGCGCATTATTTTCCTCCTCTAAATATCTCCTGTAGTCTCTTTCTCCCAAGACTTTCAAGTTGTTTTTCTTCAGAAACACACTCCAAAAAGAGATATTCAGAGAGCAAAAGACAGGGAAAAAAATAACAGACACCAACGGCACTCTTTGTGCCTGATGTTTGCCATTTACTCGGATATTACTCACCGTTTAATTATTATTATGATCTTAAATTCAGTGCTATTGTCGACATGCTACGTAGAAACACTCCAATTATTTTTTCAAGTCAGTTCTTTCAATACTAGGAACGATGAATTATTTCTGTAACATTATCAATTCACTATGTGCCCCCCCCCCCCCAACACACACAACACACATAATGCCTCCATTCGGTGGATTACTTGTAATTTATATATAAGAATAAACTGGTTAGCTCGAGAGCCGACGGCGAATTGCAACACTGAGAACCCTATACTTTTGTAATTTTCTGCAGGCTTCCCTCTTCCAACTTAACACCCAAGTCGCCTGCCGGTTAAATAAACTGAATGCAGCATCTTATCGACCTTTTGTAAGGGCATTACTCAACGTAGTAAAGATGGCAACAAATAACTCTTAAGATTTTTTCTTTTTTTTTTTAGATACACCGACAGGTTTCTGTCACCACGCACGAAGGCACCCCCCCCCTCTCCTTTTCCCTATGCCAGACGTTCACCATCTATGTCGTGGGATAAACTCTCAAAAATACCCTCTTAACATTGTTCTCGCTTTAAGTAATAGAGGCTGTTACTTAAGTGTTGTGGAAAAGGACGGGTGAGGGTGAGCGAAGACTTGTCGTAATTTTATTTTTTTCATTCACTGGTTTGCCTTGCATACCTATGCTTCTCCATCGAGTCAAACAAGTAAGCGAGATATAAACAAAATAGATATAGGTAAACAGAATTTACGACATAAATTGATAGTATTTCTCTATATTTTGGCTTAAGTCTCTTGTTCTTGTAATGCTAGTCTCTCCACTTAACCCTTATGGTAGCAAGACTGCACTGTTGTGAACTCTTGACTGTTCCATCAGTTTTGATTTTGGTTCTCCATGCGTAACTTTAAATTACATATCAACTTGCGATTTAAATTCGCATAATTCACGATTTAAAAGGAATTGAAATGGCTGGATCTAAATTGTCGCTTTCCCCTAAAACTGCAGGTAACTAAAAAATTCGAAAAATCAAGTTTTATATTGAGCTGCGTTCAAAGCCCCATCGAATGATCTTGGTTGTAGACTCCTAAGTCGAAAGAAAACGGAATAACAAACAAACTTTCAAAAATTCATCGTAACTGTGCCGGTTTTGCTAATATAAAAGAGTCACGTTGTTTCTCCTGAAAAGTGGCCAAACCGATCACTACAGTTTTAGGGGACAGCGACGAAATATAAACCGGATGTCAGAAAACCGAGCTTCCACAGCGTCATTCGTTTAAGGGTTAAACTGGTTTCGTGTTCAAAGTCTTTACAGGGACCATCTTGCATGTCTGGTTCCCGTGGCTACAGAACAAGACAGCAAATGTCTCTGAGGCGCAGACTGACGAACAAGTGGTTAACATCGGATTTTTTTTTTCGCAGCTGTCATCACTTTGTTGTCCTGGCCCGCTTCTGGTGTCTATCGAGCCCGGATCTGTAAACTGAACTTTAATCCCTGATACGCCACCTGAACACACACCAAATGGCTGGTAAATTTTCAACAGAGTATGCTCACGGCATGCACGCACATGCAGGGTTAAAGCTGCTTCTTCTCACCATAGATAGTTCATAAGTCACGTCAACGCACCAGAAGATCACAGTTTATAATGTTTTGACGGGTAGAAATACAGGGAATTTATCAAAAAGTTATCTCGGCTTTCCTCATTTTTGTTGCTGGAAATGTTATCATGTTATCTAGCATCTTCAGGTTTGCTGAAAACTGCCTGTGATTGTTATCACTGCTAGTTTGATTAAAGCATTCCGAAATCCCAAACATTCAGCTATTAATAACATTTATTGGCTTAATTACAAGACTGCTACACGTTGAAATACAAGATAAATTCTAGTCTTTAATTCCATGGGGTCTTCAAGTTCTCTCTTTTAAATTAAAAGTTTTGTTTTAATGTAAACTTCTACACTTTTTCTATGGGTTCAAAATTAACTAACATGAAATATTTTTATACTGATATAGGAGTACACCCATATGTTCCCACTTTACTTTCTTGTTTAAAGCAAGATTTATTTATTTATTTATTTATTTATTTATTTATTTATTTATTTTGAAAATTAGGAAAGATTGATGGGAACAACTTTGAGGGATAAAATTGAAAGCAATTAATATCCCAAGAACTCCGAACACTGCACACAAGACGGGCATGACGACCACCTCCACATTTCAGAATTTGTAAGGGCAAGGAGTCGAAGGTGACCAGTCGACATTTCTTTTCATGGGGAGTGGAATATTAATATTCCTTTCGTTAATTTAAAACACACCAATCACTGAAATAATCATGTCAGTATAAATTTGTGCCTGGTTGAGGAAATGTGCATGCCATTTTCGCAAATTGTATTATTTTTTGTTTATTCACTACATGAGATGAAAGTCAATTTCGGTCAATAAAATAAACTACGGTACATCAGTAGCCACACATGTGCACGAAGTAACCCACCTGTTTGTTGCTTACACAATAAAGCCCATAAGAAAAGGTCTTACAGATACTATACTATTTGGTATAATTCCCTCATCTGCATGTTTTCAAATACATTGTGTTTAGGTCTTATTTAAGGAGGTTCGCTGCTCTTGGCATTTACACCTCATTTTTTCTTGTTTCATTTTCTTGTTGTGGTGGTAGGATTCGTTTTTTAGAAATTTGCCCGGGCAGCAGCCTTGTAGGGCCTGCGCTTCGCGATTTCCAACTGTCAGAATATCTTTAACGTGCGCAAAGTGCACACCGGCTCTCCGAATTTTTCGTCCTGGGTGCTCGATCCTACCTCGATCAGGGACAGGAACGTGTGAGAAAAATCCCAAAAATTCCAACATGCCTGCACCGACCGGGATTTGAACCCGCTACCTTCGGCATGAGAGGCAAGCACCGTGCCTCCAGTCCAACGTGTGTCCCCTATTTTTTAAATGCATAAAATAAGGTGCATCTTATATGGGACATCCTGTTTCAAGGTGTCACCAACAATTCTGGTCGAAAACGGGCACGATAGACTGTGTCAGAAGGCCTGTTTACATTGATAGTTTTAGAAATAGGGAAAAGAAATGAGACAAGGGGAGAGAAGGGGGTGGGATGGGGGCTTTCTAGCGTCTGGCTTTCCGATTTTGCCATAGACGTCACTCTTTGTTTAGGCTGACCTGTTTTCGGAAAGAGAAAGGGCGCATTTCTTTGGACTTGGTCATGTGACTGAGATGACCGCTCCTAGAAATACTAAGGAATTGTTCGCTTCACTTTTTAAGATCAGACGGAGAAACTTATCCGTGATTTTGGGGGCCAATATCACTCTCTAAAGTTTCCAGGACCTCGGTTCTCGCTCCTGATATGGTACTTGGGCGATTTAGCATCACAGAGACAGCTCTTGCTTTTAAACATTTTTGAGACGTTTCATCGATAGGTAGCCTGAACCCCAGCTTCACCAACAACGTTGTCACATGACACAAAACCCTTCCCAAATCGGAATGAAACTTAGAAAAGGTCTCATTTTGAATTTTTCTGGGGGCAAGTCGGAAAGTAAAGTAGGAAAGGGTTGGGTTCCGTTCCGTTCCGAATTCGGAACAATGTAAACTCCAAACACTTTCCACAAAATGTACTTCCTTAAACGGAATAATAAAACCTATCGGTGTAAACAGGCCTCAATGCGACGGCAACTGTGCTGTTCATATTTAACACTGTGTTAAGTTAAAATCAAAAACATGAAAATCATTAAAATTAGAGGGTCTTCAGAGATTAAGTGACATTATAAATTTATATCAAAATCCGAAATTTGCGATTTTATTAATTATTATTAGGGGCTCATGTAATCGAAATCCGGCCCTGATTCTTTTAGATAGGGAAGAATGGACTGGACAACAAAATTTGTGTTTATACACAGGCCTGTGAGTTGTTTCGGTAATCACACCACAGCCTGATTTGATTGAAAAACTCATACAGGTGGTACTTTAAACAAAGTGACACTGATTACAATTACTCGAACAAGCAAAATTAACCTATTTAGAATAAACATTCCTGTAAGCTTATTTATTTCATGCCTGCCATGCAAGCAGTAAAAGTTTTTATTTTAACTTATCTACTATAGTAAATTGATAACCATTGATATTCTGTTTTGTTAGACCCATCTGAAATGTAATGGCTGCTATTGAAATAATACAGCGTTGAACGTGGTCAAGTGTTCATTTTTATGCACAAAAGATCCTGGTACAAGCTTGTCTTTGAAGTCTTTTGATTCTCTGTTCTCAGGTTCATGCATATCTGGGGCCGGTTGTTGATGATTATAGTTTGTCCGTTTAGTTCTCTCAGCTCAAATTTGCATGTTTGAGTGAATGGTGGAATGAGTACATAAAGATACACGAAAGGCAAGAGGGTGGGTAATGTGTTTTGGAGTGTTTTTGTTGGGGGGGGGGGGCAAAAAGAAGGGAAATAATATTGTAGACGAATAAAAAAGAAATCCTGTCAGTAACACGAATTGTTGAATGTCATTGCCTATGCTGTGCCCTGAATCCTGACAGTGATAAGGACTAAACACCACTCTGTACACTCCAGATTTGTTCTCTGTTAGGTCTAAAGCTGTGTGTTCCTGTACACGGAAACGGCAACGGCAATGGAAACGACACAAATCCATCAAGTAGTAAAAAGAAAAGGGGTTTCCGTGGATACCGAAATGGCGCTTCCGGACACATAAAAACATTCCTTTTATTTCACTACTTGAATTGAGGGTTTTTGATATTCAAATCGCTCCTTCCGTTTCCTTACACACGAAAACACAGCTTTAGAATTAAAATACTTAATAAAAGCTTTTGGATTTATCATACACCTGAATAGAGAACAAACTGATGATGATTAGCTCTCTTGCTATCAATAAGGCAAGGGACGAAAGAGCCAGCAGTGACCCAGCGTGAGGAAATGATCTTTCTGGTGATTATTAAAAGAGGGGAAATATGCAGATGTGACCTATCCACTGTTCTGGTATAACACACAGTGTAATACAAGAGATTTGGCACAAGCTGACTCCACCTCTCCAGCCTCTTCACACCTAAGGTGGAGATAACGAGCTGACTACTGACAATAATACAACAAATGATCCAATTCTCCAAGGGGGCGGGGCCTGGATTACATCCAACATGCGTGAAACCTCACAGTCTGAGGATGAAATTCCAGAAAATGGGCGGGGATGGTCGGGGGAGGCGGAGGGAGAGTTGCGGAAGGACAGGTAAGCATCGCGTTCCGCTTGCCTGGAACACGGGGAGACAAATTAGTGTCGGACACCACCCGACGGCATGCAGATTAGAATACACATGAAGGAGATAGCGGTGTAATCTTTTACTAGGGTGGCCTGACAGATTTTCACAGAATGGTGCCTGTTTGATACAAGCAGGACGTGCTGAGCCGGGTGATATAATAGACTGTTTGTTAGCGGCGCTTTCAAAACGTGAGGCCTGTTTTCCCAGGTGAGTACACTGCTCAGTGTAATGGCTTTTGTATTGTACGTGTATTAGATATTAAGTTCTCTCACTCTCTCCCACCTCTCTTTGTCTCCGTCTCTCTCTCTCTCTCTCTCTCTCTCTCTCTCTCAATCTCATGAATGTAATTAAGCTTGCGCCAAGCTGGAGTTATAAGGTTGTTGTTGTTTTTTTTGCGTTTGTTTTTTACAAATATTTTTTGTGTGATATTTATCACTTCACGTGCAAAATTTCCTGGACATCTTTTATCAAGTTCAATGTAAAAAGAAAAATGATGTCAGTGCCAATAGCTAAATTGCAGGTCTTGACTGATATAGACGCAATTTATTATAATTACATCAAGAGCTTTTGAGGTATATAATATCAAACTGATAATCAGATTTACAAAGGTTATGTTTTATATCTTTGGACATTGGGCAATGCACGTTTAAGTTCAATTGCTGTTTGTGTGGTTAATAACCAATGAATGTTGACAACACAAAACTTTTTGCTATAAACAGTTCAAAATTTTAATACATATTCAAAGAATTAAATTTAATGAAATATTAACCGAAAATATTGTTAATTACCTAGAAATAATTTAATGGTTGATTAAAAAAAAATTATTTGATAAATGTAATGGTATGGTGACATTAGTACCTTTTCATCAGTCTTTGGCTAGTTAAATTATATGTATGTGCATTTATTCTCTTCCACCATTCTGAAAGTAATTAATATACCTTACATCTATATCTAATGAAATTGAAAGTACCGATCAGCAAAGAGTGTACATGTACAGTGCAGAAACACAGCTGAGTCAGTAATTTCAAGCACTCTTAGCTCTTGGTGCTCAACTTGCCAAACTAACAACAATACTAAAATGGGATTTATCAAATGACTGATAAACGTAGCTAATTGGGGGACATAAAAAATCATTGTCTCGGGGAAGACGCCTAAGAATGCTCCGTTGGCATAAAGCTGGCATGCAGAAATAGCGAGTGCAGTAGTGATGGGGGTAGAAACATGTTCTAGGCCATCAGCATTTAGCATTAGCTGCTAGGTAATAATGAGAAAACATCAGCGTTAGAAAACTTCAGATAAATAATATTAATGATAATAAATAACATTTATATGGCACTTTATGCTGTCAAATAGTGTCGAATTAAAGCAAGGATTTTATGGCTGCAGCCGAGGGGCATCTGTCAACTGAGAATCTCCAGAGATTAAATGAAATTATAAAAATCGAATCCGTAATTTAAGTTTTATTTTATTTATTTATTTATTTTTTTGACAGGTGGGTCCCCTTCCTTAAAACAAATAATATTATTTTATGAAAGTGTTGGTAGGTGTTACAATGTAATAATTTATATGACATGTTGTAGAAGTTGAATAAAGTGATTTCAAGAATCCGATATTATTCTGTCTACAAATCGTAATCCAGGCCTGCGGGCAAATGAAAGCTGTAATTGCTATACAATCATTCTTCAACTCATTCAGTTCACCAACGCAAAGAACTTGCTAAATATGGGACAACAGATAAACACAAACTTCACTTTGTCACCATCAGTAACTATGACAGCGGTAAAAAAAAAAAAACACCCATTACCACCAACAACAGCCACGACCACACATCTTACCTAAAACAACCATGGCAGTGCAGTACAGTTTAGGGTGCACCAAATGAGCAATAATAGATTTTCTTTGGTGCCATTTTTTATCTTACTAATTTACTATAGTACTTATATAATTTCGTCTTGCCATTGAATTTACTGACTACAACGTTTGACACTTGCCATTCGGAATAATACTAGAAAGACACTAAGTGGACATAATTCATCAGCCTGATGACCTGTTCTGTTTGAATCAGTTTGAAAAAAAAAAACGACATGTGCACAGAAAATACAAGTGATAACATTCCGTAGCAAACAGAAATTTGTTGTTCTCTTTTCCGACAAAATGGAGAAATCATGGTTACACTATTAGATCTTCTTTGACCAACTTAAGCAGCTGATTGTATTGATTGTGGCAGTATGTACATGAGAAGCAAAATGATTCCTGGTTAAGTCTGTTATTAGTCTTCGCTGAGAGACAGTCATATTATTGTGCAAAGGTTTACCGGGATCAAATGAAGCCATGGACTGTTGTCGTCTATAGCAAATATGTACCATTACTATACTCTTTCGATTTATCTATATATATTCAGTTTCCACGGAACAGCGGTATTATAATAGCCATAATATGATAATTATAATATATTATGTTATTTATAGCAGTAACGGACGAATTCATTTAACTTTGCAACTAAGATTTGTATCCTTTCAGAGTTATCTTATATTCTCAACGACATCGTGTTCAACTTCGTTCCAGATTTCTAAGAAACATGGAGTTATTATTATTATTCTGCAGAAAAATGTGACTTGAACTTATCTTAACTACCTCAGTTTACGATGGAATGCTGTGAACAGGTCACCCGTTACTTTCTTACACACTATAATATAAACGTTGGACAATTACCTTTCCCTCGATAAATGATACATTTACAATGGAATTTAGTTGTATACGGAAAAGGGAATATAAATAAAATAAATAAAATAAATAAAGAAATAAACATTTGGTTTAAGATTTGTACATAATTTTCATGCTTGATTATTTTAATACAAAAAAGTGTAAACCGGGTCCTGGCTTAATAATAGAAAATTTCATGTGTTTTATGCGACATTTTTACTTCTTTTTATCAGCAAAATTCAGAGAAAACAATCTGGGATTCGATGTAAGTCGATATACAGTGAATTGGAGCAATTTTCCAAAGGCACCTTCCTCCAAATATAGAGACGGTTCTATTAATAAAATGGTTGGTGTTTTAAGGGCCAGAGATGAGACAAACCAAGTAAACATTACCACAATCATAAAGCAGTACAATGTACCGACTAGTAGTAAACTCCAGGGATATGCGATATGCAAATGCAGTGCTAAGGCTTACAAAACTGGTAGTTAAATAGAGCATTAATACCTAATTGTATTTATTTGTGAATAAGATCTAGTGAACAGATAGCAAAAAGTATATAACTGCTGTGATTGGGGACTAAAATGATTGTCTTTTCAGCCTTTTGATTTGGCATGAAGATACTTTGTCCAATGCCAATACACATTTACTGTGATAGGCGACTGAAATGGTTTCCCTGATTTTCTTTTCAGCATTTTGATTTAACAAGAAGACACTTTGTCCAGCCGACGGAGACAACAGCACTGCAGTGGTCCAGTGATCTGTGTACAAGACATTCTTCATGCTTTTGGTTATAGGCAGATTTGCGATTTATATCAGTGTCTACATTCTGATTAGACGGATTTACAAGAGTTTGATATAAATAACAGAATTTCATTCACAAAAGCATTATCATAAAAGTACACACTGATGCTGACTGAAATCGTTTTTAATACGATGAATCTCCGATTATGACATGAAGAAAATACCTGCCAAGGCAGTTCGCAGATTTCAAGTGTTTGAATGAATGTATTGCATCTGAATAATATAAAACATTAAGATATCATACTTGCGTAGCAATTTAGACAAGTGCTGGATTAGTTCAAGTTCTGTGGAGGACAAAGACACACGCAATGCCCAGAAAACGCAAAGAAGATCTGGAAAAGGAAATTGCTGAAGGCAAACTGCACAAACCACAACAGAGAAATGCAGCCAACGCCAGAGAAAGATCTCGCATGAGGGTTCTGAGTAAAGCATTCTCCAGATTAAAAGTGAGTGAATTAGATTAATTTGAATTCCAGTAATAGGGGGTATTATACTAAACCCGATCAGACACAGATGCTGCCAGCATAATGTACACCCAAGAAATAATGGCAGAAACTGCCTGTGTCTGACCGGGCTTAGTGTGATAGGGTCTTCCCGGATTTATTAAGAAAATATAGGAACTTATGGTGTGCACTTCACTTGTGCCAGCACCTGACCGTGTCTGATCAGGCTCATTATGAGACCCCCCTTAGTAAACTTGACCAGATATTTGATATTATATTTCTAGAGCTACGCCAGAGCCAATAGGGAGTGTTTAAATCAAGGACCCAGTAAATGAGGTCTACAGCTAATTTTAAAAAAAATGGAATCGGCTTTGTTAAAAACAAAACGCATTTTAATAATCATGTTATTTCAGTTGAATTGTCTTTTTGTCTTTGTTATCTCACCGATTGTCAACGTGTCGCTCGAAATTTGAACCACAGGAGGAGACAGTAAAGGCGATGATATTAAGAGCAAGAAAAGCAAAGGTGGAAACGTATATATCACTATCTTAAAAGTTGATCAGTGGGGAAACTGACTACAATAAGCAGAAAACGGTTGTTGCTATGAAGAAATACAAGGAGCGTTATAGTGATAGGAGGCTGCATGGTATACAGCGCCAGCGTCGTTTATGAGAAGGTGTGAAGATAAATCACACTTTCCTCTCTATGGCATGGATTAATTATAATTATATTAATATTCCTTTTTCAGAACGGCTTGTGAATAGCTGATTAATCTAAAAAAAAAATCGCATTACTATTACCTAAATATAATTATAAACTTGGTTAATAAGAAGGCATGCATTCAACCGAAAACAAAACAAAAATTGATACATTTTTAAAAAGTGACAAACTTTGGAAGAAAAAAAAGGATAAGCATTGAGATTAGTATAGGTAGAATGCGCATATCCACCATCTTGTCTGTCCGGACCCACTTAAGGCGTCGCGAACCAATCGGCGGCGAGTTTTAAAAACTACTGTAAACAATGACACGTGTCAATTCTTTCACTTCCTTTCTCTTGTTTACACGGATGGTAGGGAATCGGACCAGTTTGGATACATCCTTTCCACCCCTGTCACAACAGTCAACTGCAATGCAACCAGCAGGCATTTTAACTACTTAGACACATCTCGAAGTTACACTCATCAGCTGATCCACCGGCCATCTTGTTTGGCGGAAGTACAATACAAAAACTCTGTGACGTCATGCGCATTCTACCTATAGGACAACACGCTTAGCCAAGTAACAACTATGATTGAGTTAAAAACTTTAGAGAGGAACTTTGGTTTGTAAAGTTTTAGATTTAGGTTCTACTATATAGACCTACACAGACATAAAATGTTGCAGAATAATGTTACTTTCCTCATAACAGTTAAGCGATTATTATCCTAATTATTAACTGCTAATGTACACGTCAGTAATTTTTTGAGTGTGTGATATTTCACGACCTTGGTTCTTGTTTGTTCCATCTCTATTTTCTAAAAAAAAACTGGAGATCTTTTAGTATGTAGAAGAGGCCCAACAAACGCACAGAGTGACACGTGTTTAAAGTGCATTGTGGCACTTATCAAACTGTTTCCGACTCCTTATCATGAAACTAAAGCCGCAAACGTTTAACGACGGATTTCTCGGTGGTGCAAAAAGGGGAGATGCAACAAACAAGAAAATATGATTGCGAAAAGTTGTTATGTACAAATGTAACAGTAACTGACATTATCATGAATTCTTATGTTGTTGTCTATCACTGCAAATAATACCACCAATTCTAATGTTCAGACCACACTACCTTGGGTACCACCTGACACAAAACTGTCCAAATTGGACACTCTCCGGCTTGCGTCCAGCTACATCGCCCACCTCAAGCAAATCTTGGATCACGAGGAGAGTATGCACACAGCGGGCTTTATACACCCGATAAACTTGGTGAGTTCACAGTCCTGCAGCTTTTGTAAAAGTTTCATCTTAAAATTTTTTATACTGTTTGTTCTTATTTTCCATGCATGTATATTACGTGGAATCGTAATTATTCTCTGACAGGTAAATAGGTCCGTCGACGGTCCTAGATTGGTTTTTATTGTAAGAATTAAACATATATCAAACCTTTTCTTTCTCCATTTATAGCAGAGGTTCGTTGAAGTTATGACTTGGATCGATTTATCTGTTACTTGTTAGACAGACAGACAGTCGGACAGATGGACGGACATACAGACAGACATACAGACAGACAAATAAACAGACAGACAGACAGATAGATAGATAGATAGATAGATAGAAAAATAGATAGATAGATTGATAGATAGATAGATAGATTAGATTAGATAGATAGATAGATAGATTAGATAAAAATTCTTTATTTCCATGTGAATACAATACAGATTGTACAGATATAATATCGAAACATTACATCTAAGTGGAAATTGTGCCATGGTGGGTGGCTTTACTTTATCTCTTCTACGGAAGGGATGGACAAAACTGGAACATGTTTTTAAATAGAGTTAATAATTCCTATTATACGACCTGCATCTTTTATTCCAGATTTTGAATGATCCAATAACTGAACTGATACTACAGTACTTAGATATGAACTTACTTTCTGAATTGTTAATGTTTAGTTTCTTCAGCCCAGTAATAAATCTTCTGTGAACATTTCCCAAACTTCCAATTATTAAAACAATTATATCACATTGGTATCCCATAGCACTGATTTCAATGGCTAATGGGAAATATTTGTCAAATTTGCCTTGATAACATCTATCAATGTAACAGTCGTATGGTACTGCTACTTCAACGATCTGGACTTTCTTATTAGTATTGTCTATAACTGTGATGTCAGGACGTGTTGCCCTGGTGGTAAAGGATGTTGCATCTGATCCAAACATTGATGGGTTGATGAGTGTGTCCTTTAGTACTTCTTTGTTACTATTGTAATAAGTGATCTTCCTTTCAATCATCATCATCATCATCATTGCCTTTCTCACCCTGGATCAGGGTATAGGCCACCAACAAACACTTTCCATCCCTCTCTATCATGGGCCAGTCTCTTTACATTATTCCAAGTCTTTCCGCTTCGTTGCACATCATTTTCTCTGGCTCTTCTCCACGTTCCGCGCGGCCTTCCTCTTGATCTCTTGCCCTGGGGATTCCAATCCAATACTTTCTTCGTGATGCTGTTTCCTGGCCTCCTGAGAGTGCGGCCGATCCATCTCCATCGCCTCCTACCAATTTCCTCTCTGACTGGGCTCTGTCTTGTTCTTTTCCATACAATTTCATTGCTGACCTTGTCTGTCCATCTGATCTTAAGTAGCTTCCTCAAACATCTGTTGATGAAAACTTGGATTCTCTTTATGCAGGCCTGGGACGCATTCCAAGTCTCACATCCATACAACAGGACTGACTTCACGTTCGAGTTGAATATCCTCAGCTTTGTTTTTAGAGATATATCCTTGGTTCTCCAAATCTTGCTTAAGGACGTGAAAGCTGCCTGTGCCTTTCCAATTCGTGCTTTGACTTCTGCCTCTGTTCCTCCCTTATTGTCAATGATACTACCAAGATAGCAGAAGGACTCTACATCTTCCAGTGGTTGATCTCCTACTCTGACTTGTGCGCTTGGGGGTGCAACAATTTTTAGGACCTTCGACTTCGCAGGATGTATCCTCAATCCAATAGATTCTGAAATTTTGTTTAGAGCTGTAGTCTTTGCTTGCATCTGGTCGTGTGTGTGCGACAATAGTGCCAAGTCATCTGCAAAATCTAGATCGTCCAGCTGTGTCCATGGGGTCCATTGTATGCCATTTCTTCCTCCACTGGTGGTTTCTTTCATAAGCCAATCAATCACCAGGACAAACAGAAATGGGGACAGCAAACAACCCTGCCTAACACCAGTCTTGATATCAAAGCTGTCAGTTAGCTCGCCATCGTGTACGACTCTGCAACTTGTCCCCTCGTACATGCTCTTGATAAGGTTCACCATCTTCTCTGGGATTCCATAATGTCTCAATATTCTCCACAGTGTTTCTCTATCCTTTCAATAATGTCCATTATTCTGTTGTGTCTTGCTTGGTACATGCCGCTGAATTTCGTGCACCCGTTCAATGCATGGCATACTGTTTCCGAAGGGTGGTGGCATAACTTGCATGATTTAGTATAGGCGTTGGGGTAGTACAGGGACAGTAGGGTCTCGACTTCTAGGATCTGTAGTCTTGTCATCCAAACTATGGTTAGTCAAATGTTCGTATGACACACTGTGGTTGATACCTATTGCCTCGCTGACAATGAGGCCCTGAGATGACTTTGACAACAGTTCCTCCTGGCATCTTTTTAAACGATCTCTCTTAAACATAGAGTAGAACTTGTTTGAATCAGTAAACATGTAGGAGACTTCGTCGTCAATTTTTATTTCAAGTGCGTATTCATTATGGCGACACAGCATGAGGATGTTATTTCTGGCACACATTTCATTAAGAAAGATCCATTCAGATCTTCCCCATTTGACATTGGTATTCTTCACTACAGCTCCTTTATTGTTGACTGCGTACCCAGCAAAATTTGGGTAGTCTTCGGTGGCGGTCGCTTTGCGTTGGTCCATATGTAGATGGAGGGATCTTCTTGCTGTCTCTTTCACGACAGGATCATCACTGTTTAGGAGTGATAAGTGGAAAGACATATACTTGGCATAATAGATGACTCGAGGGTTCAAGATCCCAAGGCCACCTTTTGACTTAGGGCTGAAAAAATATGATCTGGTGGATGATGAGTTAAGCCCAAGCCAGTGTCGGATGTGAAAGACCATGGTGTCTTCCAAGTGATCAAGATTCATTTCTGTAAACATTAAGTTGGAGAAGTAAAATGTCAGCTTAGACAGACACATCACGGTGATAGTTTGCAGTTTTGCTGACGTTGGTAACAAAGATGTGTCAATATTTGCCATGGTTGTATCAAAATCTGCAATTAGTTTTTCCACTTGCTGATTGTTGCTGGTGTTTGTGATGTTCATTTCATGACCAAGATAGATGTACTGCTGGTCACTTTCGTACATTGGAATAGGCGCACCTTGGATATAAAGGTTAAGCTCTCCAGTCTTAGCGTTTTTCTTCCATTTATTCCCTGTGCGCTGGCCGTGAAGAATCGCGCATTTCCTGTGCTTCACTTCCATGCAGGAAGTTTTCATAAATATGTCCGTTTTCCTTATCATTTCTTCCATTTCACGCTCATCAGCTGCGCAGATGCTAACGTCGTCGACATAACCCTGGACTGGATTAAGATTGTTCCTAATTAGTCCCTGTACATCATAAGGCTGGTTAATCCATCGAAGCCATTTATCTATGCCCTGTTCAAAAACGATAACTGACCAAGGACAGCCTTGAATTACCCCCCTTCCTCTTGATATTATATTGGTTGCTCCCCTTGCGGTCTTGACTTGAAAACTAGACCCGTTGTATATATCATGTGTTAAACGTATGTATTTATTGGGGTAGCCACTTTCTTGTAGTTGTTCTATCATGAAAGAGTGTTCAATGCTTCCAAAAGCATCTTTGATGTCAATGAAGCCCATAAATAGCTTTCCAGTTTTGTTGAGAAAGTTGCTGATAACTGACTTAAGGCAGAATACGTGTTCCTGTAAACCATTTCTAGGGATGGAACCTTTCTGGCATGATGTAAGACGGCCAGTTTCAACTATCCACTTCATTAGCCGTGTTTGAATTATTCTCATGAACAGCTTGTAAGACGTCTGTAACAATGATATTGGTCGCCAGTCGTCAATTTCATTTGGATTGCCATTCTTTTTCTGGACTAGTGTTATAATACCGTGTTTCCACTCAGGCGGAACACGGCAGTGTGTTAAGCAGATGTTAAAAATCGCTGTGAGCACAGGCACGAATTTCCTAATGTTATGTTTGAGTGTGCAGTAGGTGACTCCGTCTGCACCAGGTGACCTGCGGTTTGGTAAAGTTTTTTATAACATTTGCCACCTCTTCGTGTGTAATGGGGTCAATGGTTGGCTTCCATGTAGGGAGAGGGGTTACTACCCCCGGCCATGGGCATACGGCTGTAGCTGGGGGATTGTACGACGACGTACATCGGTTCTTAAAATGTTCCTCAATTAGATGAGGCTCGATGTTACATGCCTGGGAGATAGTTCGGCGCCCTTTGTTATTTATGACTTCTATAGCCTGACTTTGGTTGCTCTGCCACATTTTCGTGAGTTCTTCCCTGCTGTCAATGGACTCGTCCGGCTCTCGGGGGGTTCCCCGTTTGAATGATGGCTGAATGTGTGTTTTAATGAATCCTATCATTTCATCAATGTTGTTATGAAGCGAGATTCGCTGCTCGTCTTCTGAAGGACAAGTCTGACTAGTTCCCAGATCTAGAGGTAGAACGGGGACTGGGAACTTTGATAGGATGCGTTTCACATATTTCAAAAACGCTACACTGAAAGGTTGGCCGTCTGGCCTAGTTTTGTTGCACACACTGTCCTTGACCTGGTTGTAGAACACACTTGATGATGCTGTATTGTGCTTCTCTGTTTCCTTTTATTTTGAAGTCTTTTATTGTTCGTTTTTTTGTTTTTTTTCACTTGACAAAGGCGAAAGCCGAAAATTTATGCATTTTCTGTCTTCTCTTTAGTTTGCTTTGTACTGTTTGGGTTTTATTTCTCACGCGGGGCTTCGCAACATACAACCTTTTCTTTTTGCCCAATTTTGACTTTGCTTATAGCCCTGCTGCGACCCCACAGTTTTTCTGTAGTTTTTCTGTGGTTTTTATTGATAGAATAGTCAGTATTTTCCACCACATGCTAGGATCTGGATGAGCATAGCGGGGTTTAAAGATGGTAGGCTTCGTGCTGATAGCAATACGAAAAGCCTTTTCATATATACTGAATTCGTCCCAAAGCTGGGCGTTGTTAAAGCGATTCCAACTCACCGGATTCAACAGTGTGTTATGGTCGACATTTTGGTAGTTCCGGTCGAAATCTTGAGTTCCAGGTGAAATAAGTTGTATCCTACCACTTCTCATGGCACTTTTATAACACACTCTGAGCCTAGGGACTAGGCCCACAGTTCTGTTCACCATGGCTACGTTATCGGCGGCAGTTACGAAGGATGACGGCCCCAAAACAGCAGGAAGAACAGCACTACACAAAAGCGCAGCTAGTTCAGCCGCCATCTTGGTGACGTAGATAGATAGATAGATAGATAGATAGATAGAGAAATGTTTTGAATAAGTTATAACACAAAGTTAGAGAAATGTGATTTATTACACTACACGTTTTACTCTCTAATGCACAGCCAGAACGAAAATATAGAGCACAAAAATTTCAAAAATCAAGCCTGTAGTAATATTACAATTCCAGACATTCCTGGTCCATAAGACTCCTCATTCATAAACATCATTGACAGTAGACTGAAATCAAATTTAAAAAGTTGACGTTCACCATTGTTACAGAACAAAGTAAACGTTGTTATCAGTTCTGAAGTTCAGCTTTAACAACACAGGAAAATGTTATCCCACTAGTTTCTCATGCACTTCTGCCTCTCATCTCCTCGAACGCATTATCTCTGGCCTACAATTAACCAGCCCTTCCATATGGCCCGCAGTATCCACTTCTCAACAGCACTGGAGATGTTTGCACGCGATCACGGCCGAATCCATTTTTCCCAGTGTATTTATACAATGGCGTAGAGGAACTTAGTTTTATATTCTTTGAGAGGCGATGCTTTTAAGCCTGGGAGGAGAGGAGAAAGTAAGAGGAGCTGACGGAAATGCGAAAAGAAATAAACACAGCCTCGAAATGGAGAAACTCGAGGGCAGATAAAACCAGCTGATACAGATCCGGAGAGAGAGAGAGGGAGAGGGAGAGAGAGAGAGTGAGATAGAGAGAGAGAGCGAGAGAGGGGAGAGAGAGAGAGAGAGAGAGAGAGAGAGAGAGAGAGAGAGAGAGATATTGTATGGGGAAATGGAAAGTGTGATAAGAGAAAGGTTTCTGTAAATGGTTAATGCTTTTTGTTCGAGCTTGTTACCTGCACGGTACTCCACTCAACTCCTTACACACCACGGTTTAGTGGCTGAGATGATGACTTGTGTATGAAAACAATTGTAAAGTCGTTGCTTTACAGTATAGAAATGGGTGGATATTTAACTACCTGGGTACATTTTGACACCCTTGCAAAAAGGAACGTATGATGAGAAAAAAGAATGGATTGTACTTTATGAGCATTTTATGTTTGAAAAGTGTTGGCATCTGTATGTATCTTTCAGTAAATGGAGGTACTTTGCACGATATATATTTCTGACTAAACTATGCAAGCTTTAGACCTTTAGGCTTAAAGGTCACGTTAGGATCAGAAAGATGAAATTCTGGGGAAAATGTATCGGTTGTGAAGCACCCATTATTAAAATTTTAACTTTGGAAAACTATATGATATCTGCATTTTCTTCCATTTTTTTTTTTTTTTGCCATTGTGGAGTTTGAATATCCTTTTCATTCGTTCACCGGGCACCGGAGACCATAATTGTCTGACAAATGTTCAGTTTGATGCTATTTCCCTGCAAGTGCAAGAAAAGAATGTGCAGTGAGATTTGTAGAAATTAGTTGTTGCATTTGACGTCACAGAATTTGTGGTCCTACGAAATTTTGAATTTTATTTCCTCTTTCGTCGAAACTCGCAAGAGTCTCAGTTCTCCTTTTTGGATTACAGCTAATCTTTGCAAGTGCACATGCTCAGTGGCCGTGCCAAAAATCAAATCTTCTCAAGCGCTCAGATATTCGCCAAAACAAAATATGGGCACATTGTAAAGGCCGGGAAAATGACAGCATTTTGTAGAGGTCGGAAAGGATTATGCGATAGTACACCCTTAACTACGTACTTTAGGAAGGCTGAAAAGGATTAAGAAGAAATATTTAAGCAGAGCGTAAAACCTGATAAATTATGTGTGTGGATATTTTTATTCCCTGTTTACACAATTGGACTGGTTTAGCAGATAACACTGGTATATATATTATTTGCGAAACTTGAATGGGTAAACCCCCATTTGTTATCATTAGATAAGGCGCTACAAAATGGATGGCCCCCACGTGTTTCTATTTATAAATAAAGTACAGGATAACAGTTTGTAATGAGTGACATACTGGCTTCGTGTGTTGGGTAAATGAATGCAAGTTCTGTGATTTGTGCAGGAAAAAAGTGTTAAAAATTTCTTTGAAGGTATTAAACCAAGAAATTTCAAGTAATTTTAAACAATATTTGCATAAAGTTCAAATGTAAGGAAAAATGTAAATCGAGTGGCTAGAACTGTTTCTTTTCTATATCTAAAAAGCGGTGTGATGCATGGAGTAATCAGTTCTTATTTATATAAATTGTGAGGCGATCATTTTCATTACCCCCGTGCGATACAAATTTATATTAACACAGCGTCTTCTTTATCATCATAGATAATTCATTTGCCCTAACTGAGGCCGTTTTCTTATGCTATTTTAGCATTTGAGCTATCGAATGAAATCTAGCGTGAGTATGTTGCAAAATTATATTCCTTTGTCCAACTTAATAATATAATGGATGCATTTACATACTGATGATAAACCAAATTGATCATCGAATGATGTGCATTTCATCGTTCTGCAACATCCTGTATGTATAGCCGGAAAATCATTAGGAATATAATTATTAGTGTTGAATGAATATTGACTTGGTATTATATTTATTTGACATCATTTTGCTGCCAGATTCATAACCATGGGAGCTACATTTAAAGAAAAAAAAAAAGAAAATGCAAATGATAATTACTTTATCTTAGTATTCAACGACTTCCTGTCGTGGAGTGTGGCGTCACTTGTCAGTGAGAACATGTCTATTTAGATCATGCTTTTGTTGTACCCGACATGTATGGAGACTGACATCAAGAATTCATCATAATAGTTCGCCATCTGTGGTAATTACCTGCACATGCATAGAGATTAAAAACTGTCATCGATATATTTGCTACTGTAGGGATTTGAATAGTAAAAAAAGGGAGGAAATTTTGACTAAACATGTCTTTACCACTTTTTTAGGAAGCAGTAGACTTGAAGGAATTTAATCCCTTTGATTTACCACACTGTAGAGCAATATTGTATGGCAGTCCAAGTCTTAGATTATAAAACTTTTACAAAAAGCTTGTGCTCCAACGGCTGAAAAAATTCTGACCTTTCATAGTCCCAAGTTCCCCATTTTATTAAATAGATAATGTCGACGTTCCTAAAAAATATAATAGTTTAGACTACCAGCTTATTCTGAGACTTTATACCACTGAAAGCATGTAACCCACAGTCACACATACACATTGGACATAGACAAACTGCGCTAAAGAAATGTGGGCTTCGTTTTTGTGAAATTTTCTTTGAGGAAGACCGTTTTGTGGTGACGCCGTATCACGTGTATACAAACATCAGCACGTGCGCTGCCCCGTTTTTCCCACTCGCTATCTTCTCGTGTTCACATTGTAAAGTCGGTGCAGGCAAGTTGGCTTCCCACGAGAACTTCTGTTCTCGCGTGACCGGACCGGTGGTCGTGTCAGTCTTTGATTCTTCTGTTAAGTCAGCTGTGGCTGTAGTTTAGTTTAACCCTCTGAGTGCTGACTAAAACAATTGGTGTATTAGGGAACTGTTACATAAAAATGAAAAGTCCACAACAGGTGGAAATAGGAAAACACTGCACCTGTGATGTATGGCAGTTGATCGCTGTAGAATTCGGATATTTCGAATATTCTAAAACGCAGTCAATTTGAGCAATGATGATGGATCTGGCTAAGCACTCAAAACATATTGCCTGTTAAGAATTGGACAGTTTTTTGTTGTTTTTTTTAATTTGCAGACTTGTTTCTTCTCAAGCCCGAAGGCTTAGGACTGATAACTTGTGCCGGTCGTAGCAAAGACAATGAGAAAATACTGCAGTCAACTGTTAGGCTTAGAGTTTGGGATACGGTCCAGGATATGATTTTACTTGGATCAAGTGACAACCGTAAATTAATATTAAAAAAGAAAAATGATTACAAATGCATGTCGGGCAACAGTGACCGGCCTAATTATTGGAGAGGCGTGTCTGTTTTATTCAATGAGAGCCACTCTATGATCCTTCAAGCGATGTAGCATTAACACAATTGATGTAATTTATTTGTTCTTTATTTGAATTAGTAACCTTATGTCAAAGACATACCCACTTCTCAGTGCAACCTTATTAAATATTAGGTTAGAAATTGTAATACTGTGTTTAGATATCAATCAAACTGAGCATTTCATGTTATATTATATTATCCCAATCGCTGAAAAACTGATACTGAAAAAATAATTAAAAATCCAAACATTTTATGATGAAACGTTTTCACCTCCTGCGAAGACATATTTAATAGAAATGCAGTTATCTATTACATTATATTTCAGTAACTTGCAACCTTTAGCATGACTGACCAAACTATACACTCTTCATGCCTTAAATTTGGCAGGAAGGTGGCAACTGAGATAAGGAAGATGATGGCTATAATTAAAAGTTGTTTACTTCAAGCATGTATTAAAAAAAAAAAACAATGTTTATTGCTATGTAACATCTGTATTTTTACATGTTTGTTTCGTAATATATAGATCTAGTACCGTGCATGTCACAAAAAGTAACCGCGTATCAAGCGTTCAGTATGGTGCGTAGTGTTCTGGTGCGCATGAGTTCTGAAGCAAGACTGTAGTTTATTACTTTTATTATATGAGAGAGAGAGAGGCGGGGGGGGGGGGGAGCACATGATTGTTTATTCCGGGCAAATGCCTGGTAGGTCATCTAGTTAACTTATAGTATTTGACAACAAAAAACACATTTTGTGATACACTTAAGCAATATTATTTGTCTTATCCTAATGATTATTGTTAAGTATTCTCTATTTTCTCACCACGAGTTCAGCATTTTTAGATGGGTACTCCTTGTGAAATGTGAAAATACCCAACAAAAACTGAAACATTCTGTGCGGGTCGCGGTGAATACACATTCGCAAGCATCTTTTATCCTTGCACGAAAGATTTAACTTCTCGCTAGTTGATACGGCACGTGGAAGACGGCGTACGGGAGGCGGATAAAAAATGTGGCAAATCCGAGTTCTATTTTCTCACATTCGTTTCGAATTTGCTGTGCGATAGTACGGATTTGCTGCGAATGGTAATTATTATACTTGGGGGGTCTTTAGTAATTGCCTCTTCTTTCAATATTACTGAACTGATTAAAACATTTTATAAATATGTACATTTCATAAATATCACAGATTTATACTCATGATAAACTTTAATACACAGAGAACTGATAAAACGACAAAATATTTGACATAAAATGAACCTGCAGTGGAATCCGTAACTGTCCTTTATAGATTTTTCTACAGTAGCAGATAATTATATTTAACATCGTTAGAGATATTCCTTGGTTAATACTGTGGACCTTTTGGCATACAAACCGTGCATTAGAAATTTGATATTTGCAGTGAGTTTACAGTCGTCTTTCCCATCGATCTTGTGTTATGGCTTTGCTTCTGCTTTCGCATTTCTTTTGCAAGATGACTAATGTTTTGTTTCTTTTCAAACACATCCCAAGTTTTGAGAGCCTTACCTAGTTTCCTTAACCCTTGCTATACTGAAACACCATTGCTATTAACCCTTTATCTCTCAGTCAGTTACAGGTTTTGCCTCTCCATTATTTGCTTTTAAATACAGATCAGTAGCCTAACTCAGATTCACATTTGCCATTGAAAATAACTGAAATAAGGGGATGGCAATATAAAGGGGATTTGAGAAAATCCAGCTTTCACAGTGACAGTAGTCAAAGGACTAAGCTATGTTTTCATGTGTACGGAAACAGAAACGTTAAAAACTCTTTTCCACGTGGGCGGAAATGGAAACGAAGAGTCTTTAACGTCTCCGTTGCATTTTCAAGGATTTTTGACATTTCCGTTTCCGTACACATTAAAACAGCTTTAGGAATTAAAACATAAAGTAACGTTGACGTTTCTAGTGACACTTTTTTCTTCCTTGTTAGTAGGAAGTTCAGTGTAACTTTGATGTTTTCAGCTATTATTCTGCCTCTTCTCTTCCGACACGCAAGACACTCATTTATTCCATAATCATGTCTGACAGACCTCGTGTATTTCTACAGCCGTGCTTTCAAGTGTACTGAAATAGAAACGGGAAAGGAAGCGTCAAAAGTCCATCAGGCAGTACCAAAAAAGATTGCTTCCATAGTTTCTGCACACACGAAAACATTCTTTCTATATCACCTGAAGTATGTCTGACGTTTCCGTATGCCGTGTCAGTTTCCATTCACATGAAAACCCAGCCTACGGCTATCTTTCCTTTCCTTTTCTTCTGTTCTCTTTCATGATTCCAATCCATTTCTCCATCAGTTTCCCTCATTTCTTTCTGCCTGTTCATCGGGGTTTCTCTCTCCTTCTGTTTTATTTAAATAAATGGTCGTGGAATACGTGCGCTCGTTATTTTAATGACTACCACCCATCGACAGAGCGGTACCAACCCCTCGTACCATTTGCCAGATCCCTCATCTTATAACGTGAGTGTGAAGAGTACGCGCTCACACCTTCAGTTATCAGGAAATTAGGACTTGGATTAATTTGATCAACCCTTTATCGCTATCTTGTAGCGCTGGTCGAGGGAAAATGCCCAGATCTCAGATAAGCCCAAAATGTTTAGATTCGCTGATGCTAATTTTGTCATCGCTGAGAATGTTTTGACTCTGCTCGACGATTTTCTGCACTTTTCTAAGCATGAAAGTGGAGAAAGAAGTAAAGAAAGAGAAAAAAAGGCGGCGGGGAGGGGGGTTGGGGGGTTGGTGGGGTGGGGGTGGGAGGACGAGAACTCTCGTAGATAAACAGATAATAAACAATATTTACAACTGTGCTACAAACCCCAGGAATACCTGAATTTTATCCCTAGAATGCTAAATGATCTAAAATCGTGATTTGTTGTAGTTATATAATATTTTTTTTTTTTACTGAGCTTTATTATCATTTGCGTTGAAATAGAAAAAACTACTTTGAAAGTTTTGTTTGTTGAATACTCCAAGACAATGAGAAATTTGATGCAAATTTGTGTTATAAGTTGGAGCTTAAACTGTGAAAACTAAAGGTTAATAGAGTTTTGTAAATGATCGTTACTATTGATTCTGAGAAAGAAAGTTCTTCTTCTTTTTTTTTTTCTGAAAAGTTTGTAAAAACCAAGTTGCGATACTGTGCCACGCGACCCTCGAAATAGATATGATCAGTTCTGGTTCTCAAACGACGATAAGTGAAAAGTACTCACTTGTATATTTAAATTACTGTTGTATCGAGAACGCACGGTGTTATCACTTCCTTCATTGCTGTTCATGCCATGCACTACTGGACAGATCCCTTGGGGGGGGGAGGGGGGGGGGGGGAGGGGGGGAATCTGAATCCGTGGATAAATTTAAAAAAAAAAAATCGCTGGAAAGGTCATGTGATATAACGCCGGATATGACTGTAGTGTTATACCGAGGAAACAAACATTGTTAATATTTGAAATTTCCAGCTTCATTAATTTAAATGCTTAAAAAAAAAGAATGATGTCACCTACCTGGTAAAACAAATAATTAAAGTCGGATTTGGTCATTTGGAGTCATAATGTTTATCTGTTTTGTTTATGAAAACATTAAGTAAACACATAGAAGAATTGAGGAATTATAATCAACCAGAACCTCAGTTTTCGGCCTAATTATCCCCGGACCAGTAACAGTGCCAACCAACCCCCCCCCCCCCCCACACACACACATCCAGTGTTTTAATTCCTAGTCTTAGTAAACGTCTTTCTTTTTTTATTATTCCCTTGATCACAATATTGCAGTGTGCTGCATAGGTAACACCCATCTGCTGACACTTATGGAAAAACAATTATCTCCATTCTATGCAGCAGATTGACACAGAATGATCAACGTTCTTGGATCAATTTTACAAAGTTCCAACTATGTATGTCAGATCTCACTGAAAAACGGGTCCTGTTCTATTTGTGCCGAATAAAATAATAGATATAAACGAGTTTCATTGCTTCAAAAACTAAGAGCTATACATAACACTGAAATGTTTAAGAAAAGCCTGAAACACAACTTTGTAGCTGTTGGAATTCAACCCGATGATGGAATCCACAACGTTTAAAATGTTCTTAGTATTAGGGAGAATTGAATACAGTGAGTTGAAAAATACTGTAAAGCGCTTAGAAGTTGCATATTTTGGCGGGATAAAGCGCTATAAAAATGATATTTATCATTATATTATTATTATTATTATTTTGTGAATTATTTACTATTGGGCATCTGTTTTTCTTCCGTATTTCCCAGACTTGGCCGTTTACATTCAACGGACGCAGTTTTGGAAGCAGTCACAACAGTCCAGGCCTACCTGGTACTGCCAACAACGTCAGCAATAGTAACAACGGTGACCTGAGTAACAGTAGCATGGACAGTGATTCTCCTCCTCATACAGACAGAGGGCTTATGCCTGGTCATGTTGTTGCATCTCACTGACACCGTGTGACCCACTGAACTAAGCAGTAACCACATTTCGGCCATAGGAGTCATGTCTCCTACCGAAGAGACAGCCTACGCCATATTCCTGTTAGCGCACTGAATGAGACAAGTCTGTTTTGTCTCAGTTTCAGTGTGAGATTTGAACTGTGGAGTTAACCTTCGCCATGCGTCACTAGAAACTGTGCGTGTCTAATCGACACCACGCTCCTAAAGAACGATTTATTAGGATACCTCTTTAAAAGTATGGTGTCGGTCAGACCACAGAACGTACGAGTAGGGTGAAACTGGATCTGGCGCACTGCCGAGACCGAAACAGGTTTGTCTCACTAGTTCGGGAGCGTCACAACTGTCTTGAGTCTTCTGGCGGGAAAAGAGACCTGGCGCATTGAGTCAAAACAGACGCAAGACAGACTAGTCTCGGTGCGCCACTAGCCTGACGAAATACCCTTCACACATAATGAATCTCAAAGTTACAGAAAAATGCAGTGGATAGCTGAATATGATGATTGTAAAATACAGTCAAATTAATACAGAATGCTATACGTGTGTTCAAACGCTTTGCAAAGAATCTTGTTGAAGCTGGCTGAAATACAGGAAGACAAGTGAATATTCATACCACTACCGGGCCATACTCAACGATTTACCACCTTTAAACTGTCGTGTTTCTCATTGATCATACAGCATCCTCCCTGTAATGTGATGGACTTCTGATGCACAGAGCAATAACTTATTAACTGACAATAACGATGTTGCCATGAGCAAGACTGAACACGGATCCAAGCCATGCTGACTTCCTTAAGACATTCATTTCAAATTCCACGAAGGACTAACATAGTACCTGCGCACAGGTATACGTCGTCCTGTGATATGGAAAGAGTGAAGTAGATATAATCCAACTATGCACTGAAACACCATGAGCTCTACTTAAACGCAGAACATTGACTAATGGAAATCTCTCACTTTCTGTCACAAAAATATCTCCTGTGGACATAACAGAATGAAGTGTCTCGGATGTGTTTAGACGGTTATTCATGTCAGTGTTGAACTAATTAACCCTTGTGAAAATACAATGCCTTCCTGTGTATTGCATAATTTAATAGTCCTTAGCACTGGATTTGATGAAACTAAGTCTTGGTAATGTATTTTCCAGTTATTATTGTTCGTGTTATTGTTACTGAAGCTGCTGCTGTTGGCACTGACAACGTATGTTTTCACCCACACAGAGATGACCGGCCTCAGATGGATGTGCCTTTTTGTACTTTTTTACTAACTCGTGAGAGAGAACATTCTGTCAAACAAAGCAACATAGGATGAAAAAGTTTCTAGGAGGGGAATGTATTATTTGCATCTCCACAATTCACCAATTTTGTATTGTACTTCGTATTTCGTATACTTCTTTGATCACATTAGGGAAATTTGCCTTAGTGTCAGTGCAGCCCTGTTACAACTGGAGCAGACACGTCATCGCCACAGTGCAGCGCAATTATATTTGTATTGAAAATGAATCTCAAATAAAATGTACACAATTTGGAAAATATATATATTCTGAATCTGAGCTTTCCGTGATTGTCACCAACATTGTTTATGCAAAATTTCATCGCAAGCAGAGGCTGGCGGTTAGAACCTATTTGTCCTTGTATGTCTTTTTCGACAGAATTTACCGAACGATTTTATCAATATAATTATACGAACGAGGGTTTGTTACAAACGCTTCCACTTATCTACTGCTGAAACAGATCATAATATTATAACTTTAGGTTGCTATAATACGAATCACTCATTCTGTTTGTATGTTTTTGAGTTTGTTTATATTATGAGCTGTAATAAATCATGATAAAATTGACCACTCTCTCAGCATCTAACTCCTGAAGAATTAGGCAGATGTTTTGCAATTATACTCGCCGAGGGCTACATTTTATTATTGTATTTTTTTTTAAGGAATAAAATAAAAAAGTCAGAGATGAAAATAAATGATTAAAAGTCTCTCCCTTAACGCCTCTAATAAATTTCACTGGCAAACATTAGGTATAATATTAATATTGAAACTGATGTTATGCACTAATTACAGATCAGACCATCACTGTTAGGCTTAGTGAATAACATGATGCTTACATCATCATCATAGACTCAAACAGTATATAATTGCATCCATACTTCCAAATACAGTTTTTAAACAAGTGCCGTGTGGTACAGTGTTTCAGATATCACATTAAATAAGATTTAATTCATAAAAACTACGTAGCTGGTTTATGGAAGCATGCCAATGGCAAAATAAAGTACAGATAACTGAGAATTAAAAAAAAAAGTATTAACAAATAAATACAATAAAAGAGCTTAAGCCTAATACATTTGCTGGACTCGTCAAATTAATGTCTTAAATTTTATCTACATTAATAAAGGGAGAGATATAGACAGAGTAAGAGAAAAAGAGAGAGAGAAAGAGAGAGAGAGAGAGAACGAGAGAGAGAGAGAGAGAGAGAGTGAATGAGAGAGAGAGAGGGAGAGAGAGAGATAGATAGAGAGAGAGCTAGAGAGAGAGAACGATAGAGAAAGAGAGATGGAGAGAGATTTTCGGGTATCAAGATTGTAGACTATAAATTTGTCTCTTATCGAGGACTTCTGACGACGTCGCCTCTCAAGTCAAACCTTCGTTGTTAAAACATAAAATCTCGTTTCATTTTCATACAATTGTAGAACTAGCTGGCCGAACGAGCTAAGAAAGAATTGAGCACCAGACCAAAAATGATTTGTCGACAATGACTTCAATACAGAAATGTCTTGTTTGACTTTCATGTCACACACAAGTAAAATTCCGTGTATGCCCCGGAAGGTCCTCAGTATTCATGGCACTCAGGAGACACAGAATCTGACTTCTATAATACAAAACAAAAAACCCTCATTAGATAACACCAGAACCCTTTGCTTTTCTACCACAAGCCGTCTGCAGTACCCTGATTTTTTAGAATTATATTATATCATTTTATTCTATCTTATCTTGTTTTGTTTAATTTATTATTATTATTATTATTATTATTATTTTTACATACTAGCTGAGGTCCCCGGCCCTGCCCGGGGTAAATCTGTTTATTAGTTTCAGTTTTGGGTGATTAAGATGGACCTGCTTCACTTTGTCCGTTTCTTTAGGTTTATTTTGTAGTTGTTTGTTTGTTTGCTTGCTTTTCGATAAATTTTACTCATACTGCGCAACCTTTGTGCGTTAATGTCCTACGCACCCCGACAGCGTTCATTCATTTGCCGTATATCTGCGCACTGGGTGGAACGTTTAATAGTGAACACATCGGAGGAAATGATAACTTCATGGGCCGGTGGAAAAGAAAGGATCAGGGTGATATTAGCGACACAAAGCAACTCAGAAAGAAACAAACTTCCCCCACTATTTCAAGGCTCCAGATCTAACAAAGAACCAGTAGTAGGTAGAAAGGAAGGAACCTGTAACATTTCATGCAAATCCGAGGCGTATGAGCCCCACTGGGTCTAGTTACAAATTCCGCGATTTTTCGTTTATTATATAAGATTATTTCCATTTGGAATTTAATGATGTTTTCATTTAGAGTAATTTTCTTGAACAATTTATTGTATGGCATGCGTGTTATTAAGTTCCTAACATCGGGGGTTGCAACGTTTACTTACAGGATCTTCTTTTCTTTTTCATCACATTTCGACTTTGTTCCACTATCAGTAATAGTATAGGATGGGTGATTCTCATTATAATGAACTGAATCGTATTGAATGTCTTAGTTCTGTAACCCACCCAAGTCGCAAAAATCTGCAATTGGCATGTTGTGCAAAATGTGTTGCCGTGCATGGCATGACTATGAAAACTAAAAAAAATTTTTTTTAATTTTAACTCGGTTCTTACGTTCAGGTCTAAAGACCCACCCGAGGAATGATGTTTTTTTTTCCTTGTAATTTTCTTACTATTTGGAATGTCTACATAACATTTTATGAATTCTCCAAAGGATTCCCCTCCCAGGTCATGGTACCCTTATTCTGCATTTAAATACGCAAACACACTCATAAAAGCACACGGCATTTTACTTCTCCGATTCGCACGCCGCGGGCCCATTTGACCCCGACTTTTCTCATAGGGAAACTCACAATGATAAAAAAAAAAAAAGTGTCCTGGTTTTTGTGCTTAAGAACAGTTCTAATCAAATAACATTCATGATAAGCACCTTCAGCAGAATATACTGCGTATTTTTCACGTTTTCTCTGAATGTGAACGGTTGAAATGAGAACTTAGTAATGACAAGTACATTCCATAGATGTACTGTGTGTATTGCAATGCCTTGGATCTTATCAATGTAACAAGAAAAGTGCATTACCATTCAAGTGCCCAATATTCCATAATCAAACCATGATACACGCTATCCATTGCTCTATATTGCAGCACTTTCTAACTTATATTACCAGAAAAAAAATAACCTTTCCTGGTAAGTATTGAAATTTTGCATTATCTGTTTGGCAATTTTAATCAGATTTACTCATTTCAGAAGTTTTGGATAGTTTATGTCTGGGCATTAATTAACACTGAATAGTCGGTAGTTAAGCTGTGATTTCATTTGATGGATTTCGGATGTTTCTCTTGCCGTTCCCGTTTCCTTGCATAATAGAAAAGAAAGAGTGTTTCCATGTGTAGGGAGACAGTGTTTCAGTACACATGGAGACATTCTTCTTATTTCACTACATGAAGATTTTTTGATGTCTCCGTTGCCGTTTCCGTACACATGAAACCACAACTTTAGACGGGACTCGCCGGTGTAGTATTAAATTATCATGGTGTACAAAAGAATGCAAATCATGGTGCCGAGGAAAGTATCATAATTTTGTAAATCCGGGGTTATACCTGGCCATTCTGTTTGCGTGTGTTCTGTATCTGGAACACTGTCTAATTTTGCAACAACTAATTTTATGTGGTTCGTAGTTAGTTGTTTGCATTGGTTTGTCCATTTTAAATTAGTTTTGCGAGTTTGAACATTTTTTTTTTTGTTGGAAAAACAATCTATATCTGGGTACCCCGGATGCTAAAGGGGTAAAGTTATAATTTTTTATTATAATATTCAAAGTTTACTTCGTTGAAATTTATTACTATGATATGGTGATTATGTGCTCTCTCGTCCAATTTTATCATTGTTTTGTGATTTGTCACTTCTCGATTACCTCCTTTGCCCCAAACGAACACAGCAAACATGATATTATTGACTATTTTGTAAGAAAAAGAGGAAAATACAGTGCGAAAATAAGGGGGAAATGTTTCTTCAACCAAGGCATTTATTGATGGTGTGTTGAGACTTGTTTTATTTGTAGTTGATTCAGGCTCATCAGATAAAGGGCTTTTGAAAACATTTATTTCTGGAATGATTTGGATGGGAAAACAATTTCAAGGAGAAAAGCAAGTCGGACGAAGACAACAACTGTGCCATAGCTGACAGACAGATGACGTGTACAACATAATTATGTGGTCTTTACTATGATTCCGAGTCAGTTTCCCCTGCAAGCCTCGTATAGACCAGGCATTCGATGAAGGCTTTCTTCACTTCTGCTCGGAATCTGAAAAACAAAATGAAAAGTGGCATCTGGATCGGCAAAGTTTTGTCTTCATATTTGCCCCCCCCCCGCCCCGGCCACCCTCCCTCACCCGCCCTCTTCTGTTTTCCCATGTTTAAAAACAAACTGAAGAAGAACGCCCAGATTCATAACCAGGGTGAGCCCCTCCCCCCTCCCCATGGAGTGTAAGAGGTGAGACAGTATTAGAATGGATGGTTTTACTTGACTCACAGAAACTGTACTTCTCTGTTTGAAATTACGTTTTGCTTAAATCCAGTACCAGATCGGAGCATTGCATTACAATCCACATCTTAGATTTGATGACGTAAATTTATATAACATGTTAAAAGCTGCCAATTTTTCCTTTGATTCGCACACGTTAATAAAAACAGCATAAGGGTGTGATCTACAATAAAGACGGGGTGAACTGACGTGATAACTCCTATAATTATTTTTTTTATATAATTTTTTTTTAAAAAGCACAGAAATTCTGTGGGATTGCAGCAAGGCCAGAATAAAAGTCAAAATTTGGCAAAAAGGAAAGATTGTATCTAGCAAAACCACGCTTTGCGTTTGATTGTACCGTTTCTGTCTTGTTTCTTACGGGAGGCTTTGCAATATTATGCAACTTTTAGTTTTTTTGTGCTTTGTTGTATCGTTTCTATATTATTTCTTTCACGAGGCTTTGCAACATGCAAGCTTTTCTTTCGTCATGTTTTGACTTAACTCTTTACAAAGTACATGTATATCATATTATAAACAAAAACGCTGAATGCAATAAGTAAAAACAGAACATTCCTAAAACCGGGTTCCTGGACCATTATTCTTTGTGTTTTTACTGTTCGGACTAAACTAATGCTAAAGCATGTCGAAAGACCTAACCCTGTGTCTCAGAAATGCAGTGGATATTGTCCATTTTTCTCACTACAGATTCAATTGCAAAACAATCTTCTACAGCAGTCATGAGCAACCTTTCGTACGGTAAGGGCCAGAATTGAAAAACATGAGGATACGGATGGATGGATAATCCCACTTCAAATTAAAATATTAAAGCCCTTTTGTAAATTATATATATTTTATTTGGATTTTGCCTTTTAAAGAAAATGTCTTGCTTGATTTGGGGAGGGAAGAGAAGGTGCGTGTATATTACACTTGTTATTATTTTATTTCAGAGCCCAGTTATAAGTGTGTAAAGTAATAATTTTCAATCAGCCTACAGATACGGGCAAAATTGCTTGGGGGGTCATAGGTTCCCCGTATCTATTCTGCAACATGAAAACAAAACTTAAATCTGGTGCGATTAAGACTAAAGCTTTGTTTCCATGTATACGGAAACGAAAACGGCCACAGAAACGTCAAAACAACAACAACAACAACAACAACAACAACAACAACAACAAAAACCCAAGTAGTGAAACAGAAAGAATGGTTTCCTACGTACGGACACACCATTTCCGTGCACACGGAAACACTCTTTCTGTGTACTACTAGATGGATTTTTGCAGTTTTTGTTCCCATTTCCGCACACAGCACACAGCTTTGACAGACTTACGTGGAGCCGAAGGCGGTGTATAGGAGAAAATGAATAGCGTTATTTCCGTATAATAAAATGTTGACGACAGTCTCCTCCAACTCATTAAAAGCGTCTTCAGCCCCAAAACCCACATATGCATCAATATTGTGCATGAGAACGAACAGCACCCAAGGTGTGTTGAGTACAATAAACATTGTGCAGCAAGCGATCAGCAATGGTGCCACTTGACCTGGTGAAAGAAATGCACCCGATGCTAGAAAAAAAAAAGTGCAATCAATAGTTAAAAGATACTGATTACAATTTAACGGTCTTAATTTTTGAAAATTTTATCAAAATTGATCCGTTCTACACGCACATTCGTGATTATTCAAATAAGGTAAAATAAGGTAAGAATCACTTTATCATCCCATGAGGGAAATTCTCCTTCACAGAGCATTTAAGAGCACATACACGGTACACACATCTTACGCATTGTTGCACAAACATAATTATACCGTATCACAAATTCATTAAACTCAGTAGCAGACATCTATCAAGTGACATGGCAAGGAACCTTGGGCCCGGCGCGCACTATCCCGTTTTGCCTGCTCCATGGCGCGCAAACGCAGATTTTTGCTTGCCTGGCAAAGAGTTTTCAGTGCTGCCCACCACGCGAAAGATTGCTTGCATTGAACGGATGGTTAATTTTAACATAATGCGCCCCGGGCCTTAGTGAAATACTGACCACAAATCTAGACTTGAAATGGGGCCACTGTGACCAAGGCCGGATTTAGGCCTTGGTGGGCCTGGAACATTTCAGGTTCGGTGGGCCCCTCATACTGATCCTCGGCGTCAGTTTATTCCACACTATTCTGTTTCTGGTCATAGTTTTAACGGAGTGTACATGAGAAAATATCCTCTTGACTACAGTATTGCTGGCTGGAGTTATTAGGCAAACAAAGAAAAAAGTGGCCAGCTCTTTAAATGCTTCATGGTGAAGTATATCAATCCAGAACCTCAGGGTTCGTAGGGAGTTCTAAAGCTGGTGACAGGCGTTCAGAAAACCGTGCTGTTTAAAAAATATAATTCATAGAATCCAGTGTCAAGTGGACACTGACCGTGCCGGTTTGGCGCTTTCTTGACGCTTGGCGGCAGGAATCATGTAACTGACCAAAACATATTTCCTCGAAAGGAAATGTTTTAGGAAAAGGATGATATTATCTAGTTTTTGTGCAGTATGTAGAGAAAAAAGCCAGGAAAAAGCCAAAAAGCCAAATGAATCTTCTGACGTTAACCATATCCCAAAAAAGCCAAATCTGGTAACTCTGTGAAACATCTGTGACTTTTCTCGCACCTGCTACGCATTCACTCCCTCCGCCTATTTGTTTGTCCCCTTTTTTTCTAAGTCTTAAATATTGACGAAGTAGTAACATCAATGAGCTGAAGGTGCGTGGGGGGGAGGTGTTTACTGCTAGGAATGAGATGAAACTGGTAATATTTAGCCGGTATATTGGTTCAGAAACTGTAAAAATACATTTATGAAAGTTCGTTTCATAAATAGAACAATAAGAAGAAGAACAATAATTATGCTAGGAAGCTATGTGTAAAGACAAATGCGCGATATCCTGTAGAGCATCACAGCTAAACGACGTATGAGAAAAAAAAAGAAAAAAAAAAAAAGGAATTGTGCTTTCCACCATTATCTCTAATTTCCCCCTTCTCTAATGCTGATGCAAGACGGGCATATTCAAGACAAATCTTGTAAAAATTTCACATTTTGAGGAAACCTTCACATTCATGTTTCACTATATGAATAAGCATGTCGTGTGCTCCGTACGGGGCTCAATACTGTGTGCTTACTGAACAACCTGCCCGGAGCTCACAATGTCAAGACCACAATTTTCACTCAACAGTTATGACTGCTCCCCTCCCCCGCTCCCTTTTTTGGATTGGTCTTGAGTAGCAGAGTTGGTCTAGAGTGCTGATGTCAGGGTGGGGAAGAACTGGGATGAGATTGGTAGGCTGACCGGCTAGTTGATTCAAAGACTGGAAAATACCCTTGCTGGTGTTACCTAGCAACAAAAATTTTCTACAATGTGCGTGTGCACATATCAGAACCAAGTTTTCTTCGGGATCAATAAATTGCATTCGATCAGTGGCAGACCTACATTTTTGGAACCCTGAAGCTTGACCTGTTGTGGGGCCCTTCCGCAACCACCAACAACAGGGCAACATCAAAAACTAATTCACTCATCAAAAGTTTCTTCAATGCCTCTCCGGGATTTGAGGTCCTGAATCAGATGCTTCATTCGTTTTACAGTAAATCCGCCATTCTATTCTATTCTACAATAACAAATTTGACCAGAAGAGAACAATGGCAATGATTTCCACCATTAAGGAAAAGAAATGTGATGACCAAAAAAAAAGGGGGAAACTTTGAAAATAATTAATTCTTACGATCCATTTGGCGTCGGGTCGCCGAATTTGGCCGACTTCTATCCTTTCGGTTAGAGTAATTGATATTGACGCACTCCTCCACGTCAACTGATGAAGCAGGTGGTGTCGACCCTTGAGGTTGAGAAATCTTGATCTGGATTGTAATCACCATCGGCCCTGGGTCAATATGACTTTCTTCCTGCGGGACATCTTGTCCTGGGTCAGGCGACAACATTGATCCACCTTTGTCAGAGCGCAACGACTTCCTATGTATGTAATCTGACGTTGTTGTCAATAACTTTACAGAGGTTCTGCGAACTCCGGACATTGCACAACTGGCCATCTGCCTCAGTCTATTCTTTCTTTCTTCCACTGAGAGGAGGAGACGATACGTGTAGATATTCAGGATCACAATGAACAGGGCAGGAATCAAGAAATAAACGGTAATGAGTACCAGGGGGAAAAAGTACTCTTCATTCAATACAATGAACCCACAGAATCTCAGCCTGTCGCCGTCTCCCTTGACCTCAGCCAGAAACACCTTCACTATTACTCCGTAATAGCCCATAAAACACAGTAGCAAGAGTATTACAACAGCCCGCTCGTTGCGCCTGAGAATAGAACGGCATAAGATTATGTCAAATGAAGAAATGAAAGCAGTTGAAGACGCCCAGTTTCATTAAGATTTTTTACTTCATTTCATTTATACGGCCACTTTCTTTTTGGTGAGTGAGCACCCCAATGCCAGTGTGGGCTTGCATGTAGAGATGTCTGTATATACGAGGGACGTTCAAGATCTCTTTATCCTGACTATGAAGAGAAGGGGTTGTCGTGATGTTGCTATGTTTATGTGCTGTGTGTTACTTTAATCGCTCGTCATGTACTGTTTGTTTTATCTGTTTGTCTAACTATCTGCTATCTGCTTGTGTTGAACAATAACGCACCACTAATGAATACCACTGTGCGGGGATGACGTCACAGACGTTGCAATAAACTATTTCGTCCTTCCTAGCGCCATGCTCGGTAGAAGGATTATAACTGGATCATGCTTCTGATCCTACTACAGTTGAATGTTGAATAAAGCCGAGATAATTGGCTAAAACAGACTTCAGACTCTCCGCTTTCTATTTATTCATATTAATTTATTCAACATTGCAACAAGGAGCGTTTTCTCCGACCTGAGAGGTTCAACGCGGACCCAAACACACCAGACGCATCCAAACGCTGGAATCACTGGCTGCGAACTTTCAACAATTTCCTGTCATCTCTACGACAACAATCTCCCACTCCTACTCTTGATGAACTTGACTTGCTGATAAACTTCGTTGACCCCTTTGTTTATGAATACATCATCGATTGTCCCACCTTTGCCTCTGCCGTGGAAGTCCTGAAAAACATTTATGTTAAACCTGGAAATGAAATATTCGCTCGGCACATCTTAACAACTACCAAACAAGAACCAGGGCAGACACTTGACCAATTCTTACAGAGACTGAAGATTCTTGCAAAAGAGTGTGAGTTCAAAGCTGTTTCAGCCCACAAAAACAGGGATGATTTCATCCGAGACGCTTTCATCTGTGGCCTCTCTTCAAGTCAAATCAGACAAAGACTCCTTGAGAATAAGACATTAGACTTGTCTACTGCTTTTGATCAAGCTAGATCGCTAGAAATGGCCGAAAAACAATCCCAGACATACAACAATGTACCAGCTTCATCATCAGTGCCCTGCGGCAGTACCACCACTCCAGCCACCGACGAGAGTTATACACTATCAGCTGCAACCAGTTCCAAATGCTTCTTCTGTGGTTTTCAACGGCATCCCCGATCAAAATGCCCTGCTCGAGAGGCAACTTGCAAAGGCTGTGGGAAGAAAGGACATTATCAAAAGGTGTGTCTATCAAAAGGAAAACGGAATGACTTCGCCTCTGCTGCTGATACCATCCTTAATTCGGCCTTCACTGCTGCGGCCCCCTTAAGTCTTCAGAAAGCTATTATAAAAGTCAAGGTCTTTGACATTCCTCTGAAGGCACTGATAGACACAGGAAGCTCTGAAAGTTTTATCTCAGCAGACAAAGCTCAGTTTATGAAGTTCAAGACCTTCAAGTCTAGAAAAGAGATCTCCATGGCTTCCACGAATCTCTCAAGTACAACCAAAAGCCATTGTTTTGCTACTCTGGAATATAATGGCGAAACTTATCAAGGAATAAAGCTCTCTGTTCTACCAGGATTGTGCGCTGACCTAAAACTGGGTCACGACTTTCTAGATCAACACAAAGGACTTGAAATGACTTTCAAAGGCCCCAAGCCTACATTCTCTGTCTGTGGCATAACTGCTGCAAAGGTGGAACCTGCCTCTCTGTTCAAGAACTTACTTCCCGATTGCAGACCTATAGCTACAAAGTCAAGACGGTTCTCTACACCAGATAGACAATTCATAGACTCTGAAGTCCAAAAACTGCTTGCCGAAGATGTGATTGAACCTTCTGATTCTCCGTGGAGAGCGCAAGTGCTGGTGACAACAAATGACCGGCACAAGAAAAGAATGGTAGTGGATTATAGTCAGACTATCAATCGTTTCACCCAGCTTGATGCATATCCTCTTCCTCGAATAGATGAGATGATTGAGGAGATCTCGAAATATGAGGTGTACAGTACAGTAGACCTTCGCAGTGCCTACCACCAAATTCCCATAAAGGAGGAAGAGAAATTCTACACTGCCTTTGAGGCCAGTGGAAACCTCTACCAGTTCAAACGTATTCCATTCGGCGTCACTAACGGAGTCGCTTGCTTTCAACGCATCATTGACGGCATCGTCAGAAATGAGAAAATTAAGGACACTTTCGCATATTTAGACAATGTCACTATTTGCGGTAGAAATCAGAAGGAGCATGATGAAAACTTCTCTCACTTTATGAAGTGTGCCGCTGAGTACTGCATAACTTTCAATCAGGACAAGAGCATCCTTTCCGCCAGAGAAATCAAGCTGCTTGGGTTCCTGGTTTCCAAGGGCAGCATCAAACCTGACCCTGACAGACTACAACCGCTGCTAGATCTGGCTGATCCTCATGACGCAAAATCACAACGACGGGCTGTAGGCATGTTTGCCTACTACTCTTCTTGGATCCTAAACTTTTCTGACAAAATACACCCTCTTGTCAACAACCGTACTTTCCCATTACCAAAGAAAGTGAAATGTGCTTTTGAACTGTTGAAGAGAGAGATAGAGAATGCTGCTGTTACAACCATTGACCAGGATATCCCTCTTGTGGTCGAAACGGATGCTTCTGATATAGCGATAGCAGCTATCCTGAATCACAATGGGAGACCTGTTGCTTTCTTTTCAAGAACACTAAATCATAGTGAAAGGAAACATTCATCTGTCGAGAAAGAGGCATATGCCATTGTGGAGGCTCTCCGGAAGTGGAAACATTATTTGCTTGGAAAACATTTCAAACTTGTGACTGACCAGAAAAGCGTCGCTTTTATGTACAATAACGCTCAGAAAAGAAAGGTGAAAAATGATAAAATCCAGAGATGGAGAATTGAACTGTCGTGCTACAGCTATGACGTAGTATACAGACCTGGCAAAGAAAACCATGCAGCAGACGCTCTCTCGAGGGGGTACTGTTCTGCTGCTAACTCGAACGCCGAAACACTGCAAGATCTCCACAGCACACTATCCGATCCTGGGGTTACGAGGATGATGCATTTCGTTAAATGCAGGAACCTCCCTTATTCACTAGATGAAGTGAAGAGAGTGTGTGCAACCTGTAGAATCTGCCGTGAACTAAAGCCTTCCTTTTAAAAATCGACTGATGCTAACCTCATCAAGGCCACTCAGCCTTTTGAACGCCTTAGCGTGGATTTTAAAGGGCCTTTGCCTTCTTCCTCGAGGAACAAGTACCTTCTGACAATGATTGATGAGTACTCCCGCTTCCCCTTTGCTTTTCCATGTGCTGATATGAACGCCTCAACCATAATCAAATGCTTTTGTCAACCCTTCTCTCTGTTTGGAATGCCATCCTATGTGCACTCTGATAGGGGCGCTAACTTCATGTCTAGTGAGCTCAAGGACTTCCTTCACAACAAAGGTATAGCTACTAGTCGGACTACTCCGTACAACCCTAGAGCTAATGGGCAAGTGGAAAGATTGAACGGCACGCTCTGGAAGACAATAACGCTTGCGCTGAGGTCTCGTGGCCTAGAGACCCATCAGTGGGAACTCGTTCTCACAGATTCACTTCATTCTCTAAGATCTCTTCTATGTACCGCCTGACACGATTAAGGTTGATGACCTTGTACGCCACGAGTATAGAGGGGGTAAACTTAGTAGGGGAGAAGGGGAGTTTAAAGTTGTTGTCGATCATGAAAGATTAAATATCACGAGGAAGGTCGGTGGCCTTGTGTGCCACGAGTCTAGGGGGGTGAGCTTAGCAGGGGAAAACACGGTTTTTAACATTGTTGACGAGCGTGGATAGATACACACGACTCGCTTTAAACTAGTCGAGTGTGCAAAAACCTCGGGAGTATAAGTAGAGGAGAAGCTCGACACACGTGGTTCCCAAGTTATTCATTCCTAAAGGAAGACGCAGCGAGAAGTGGTCCGGGCGACAGGTGGAAGGTCGTTCCATGGGAACCAGGAGTGTTAAGTATGTGAGGGATCTATAAGGTTCCCAAGTTATTCATTCCTAAAGGAAGACGCAGAATTTATCGGTCCGGGCGACAAGTGGAAGGTCGTGCCAGTGGGGACCAGAAGTGTTAGGTGTGTGAGGGATCCATGATGTTCACATTTATTTCCCAATAAGAAGAATTAATCGGTCCGGGCGACAAGTGGAAGGTCGTGCCATGGGGACCAGAAGTTGAGGAGTTCTGATGATAGGATGGGAACCCATCAGAAGATCGTGAATCTACGATGGCGGGTGTGAACCGTCGGTGTGCTGTGTGTTTGCAAGTTGAAGAGTCTTGAGGACGGGATGTCGAGAACCCCTCAAGGAACAAGTAATCTACGATGGCGGGTGTGAACTGTGTGTTCTTATTTGTGAGAAGCCAGGGGCGTCTGTTTCCCCTTTTATCGTCGAAGTTAGAGATCTAGAAAGGATCGTGTGAACTCTGGAGACGTGAAACTGCATCAACGAGGAGGGCAGCTGTTGGCAGAGACTATTAAGTATACGTAGTTAAGTTTATAGACAGAGGGATTAGATCTAGATATGAAACGGGGAATAGAGAATAGCCATGATCCCCAAGAGTAAATTTCAAATATCTGTTTTTGTGACTATGTATGTAATTATCATGAGTTGAATGTTTTGACATAAGTTTTGTCATGCATTTATAATTAAATATCGTTTAATTTAAATCTCACTCCATGTGTCCGTTGATCGCTGGTCTGCTTGCTTGGCTTGTTAGCTGGGTTTGAAAGGTAAATAAGTTAGGTACTCATCACACACGTGGTCGTGACCATCTTCACGCACGTGATCGTGACACGCCACAAACGAAACTCTGCACGAGAGAATATTTCGCTATAACAGGAAATCCATAACTGGTATAACTCTTCCAAGTTGGTTAACTACTCCTGGTACTGTGCTCATGAGAAGAAACGTGAGGACTTCGAAGTATGATCCCTTAGTGGATGAGGTTGAACTGTTGGATTGCAATCCTCTGTATGCTCAAGTCAGACTTCGTGATGGGAGGGAGACAACAGTGGCTCTGCGCCACCTGGCAACACCTGGAGAAATGACTACATCGCTTACTGTTCCGAATGAAGCGGCTCATTCGCCGACAAATAATGACTTAAATGTGAATGACCAGACAAATCAGATAATGCTTGTTCCTGAACCAGCTGTTATGCAGACCGGTAGGCAAAATCGTAGCTTGGATCTAACAGACTCTCTGAACACCCCAGGTAGTAACCCTTCGACTTCTCTCAGAAAAGAAAACTCTGAGATTCAACCGGAAGCACCCGATGAAAGTAGACCTAGTCCAAAACGCCGTCCTTTTGTTCGGACCAGGGTTTATAACTTACGGAACAGAGAAGCTCGAACTCCACGATCACCAGGACCTTTTCTATGCATACTTGATGCAATTTGTGACAATAACGTTTCATTGCATTTTTGTTCGCTAGTATTAATTGGGGGTCACTGTAATTTTGAAAACAATTCCTTGTGTTTAATCATCATCATCATCATCATTGCCTTTCTTGTGTTTACCTGAGGGGCGAAGAATGTCGTGATGTTGCTATGTTTATGTGCTTTGTGTTACTTTAATCGCTCTGTTTGTTTTATCTGTTTGTCTAACTATCTGCTATCTGCTTGTGTTGAACAATATATTATTAATAACGCACCACTAATGAATACCACTGTGCGGGGATGACGTCACAGACGTTGCAATAAACTATTTCGTCCTTCCTAGCGCCATTGCTCGGTAGAAGGATTATAACTGGATCATGCTTCTGATCCTACTACAGTTGAATGTTGAATAAAGCCAAGATAATTGGCTAAAACAGACTTCAGACTCTCCGCTTTCTATTTATTCATATTAGGGGTTGTGCCTATGCCATTTTCATGGATTAAAGTTGGCCCACTTCGTACAATGTATGTGAAGTTTGGGGGAAAATCCGATGGTCGTTATGAACTTTATAGCACATTAAAAAAATTTGTGAACATAGCTGGGGAGCCTAAACTGCTATTTTCAAGGCAACAATGGAGTCTGTTGACCACCGCTCGGTTATCGAGTTTCTTCATTTGAAGGGGAAATTCCCCCCCCCCCCCAAACTATTCACGAGAAAGTGATCAGTGTTTACCATGATGACTGTCCTTTCTGTGAAACTGAAATATTGGTGCAGGAAGTTTAAATTGGGGTTCTTGTTAGTGAAGGCTGATCAACGACAAGGTCGACATCATTTGTGCGTCACTGAAGAAACAGTAGCCCTGGTTAAGAAATTGTTGCTTGCAGATTGACGAGTAACTGTCACGCAATTAGCTAGTGAGACAAAAATGAGTGTAGGATCCACTGAACTAATTCTACATGACCATCTAAACGTAAATAACGTCTCTGCAAGATGGATACCTCGCCTTTTGACAGCTGCTCAGAAAAAAAACAGGAGTGGAATGTTGCAAAGAACTACTAGCAGAATCAAATGACACTAATTTTTTTAACAGAATCGAGACAGTAGATGAAACATGAGTTCACCATTTGATCCTGAGCAGACATCAGCATCAGTGCAATGGAAAACCCTTTCATCTCCTCTGCCCAAGAAGGCAAAAAATTAGTGAAACCTACGAGGGGAAACGTCATATTGTCCTGTTTTTGAGATTGTGACGGAATCATTAAGTCAGATTGCTTGGAAAGTGGTCAAACAGTTACCGGCGAATATTGTTCAGCTTGGCTTACAAAACTGCAATTTGCATTAGCAGAGAAAAGAAGAAAAGACAAGAAAAGCTGCGCAGATAAGTCCCCCTGTTGCACGATAACGCTGCTGCGCACAGGTCTTGGACAGCAAGGCAATCATCATCATCATCATCATTGCCTTTCTCACCCTGGATCAGGGTATAGGCCACCAACAAACACTTTCCATCCCTCTCTATAAAATTCTTCCGTATCCGGCATATTCGCCCGACCTTGCATCATCACACTTTTTCCTGCTTCCTAATCGGAAGAAAAAAATTTATCAAAAGTCAACGTTTCCTTAGCAACGAGGACACAATTTCAGGTGTAGAAGAGAGGCTACAGCAACAACCAAAGTCATATTACGCTCAAGGACTCTCGAAGGTCACCGTGAGATGGCAGAGGTGTGTCACTTTGCATGGTAACGATGTAGAGGAATAAAGTTGTACATGATAAACCTCAGCTTTCTATCAGGTTTTTTTCATACTCAGGGTAAAGACTTCTAGAACGCCCGTCGTATACATGTAAAAACTGGAGCCAAACGGATACCTTAGACCCCCTCCTGTGCAGTCCTGTAAAAATTAACACGACAGTTAATGCACTTTGATAGCCATTCCTGAATTTTATTGACAATGTCAGCTCAGGTTTCCACTCCCCTGAATGGTGAATGCTTAATTGTCTTTTCCGATTGTACATAAGATAACGAAACATTTGACCAACCAAAATCACTGTCAGGGTCCGAGGCTTTTAAGAATCTCGTAGCCCACAGTACACTGAGAGCCTCAATGTCAAGTCTTTTCCCATTTCCATTTCATACACAAAAAAAAGAAAAAAGACAAGGCATCATGTTTAGGCCCGGAGACACACACGAGATGGACGGGGAGACGAGGCCAATGGAACATTGCATAGGATGGATGGATGGAGGGAGAGAGAGAGGGATGGATGGATGGATGGACAGATTGGATAGATGAATGGATGGATGGGCGGATAAATGGCTGGATGGATTGGTGGGTGGATGGATGGATGGATGGATAGATGGATGGGCTGATGGGCTGATGGGTGGATGGATGGATGGATGGACGGATACATGGATGGATGGGTGGATGGATGGATGGGTGGACTCACACCTGTTTAAGATTTTTATGGCTTTGAAAGGATATTTGATTAGCAAAATCCTTGCCAGAATCAGTGCCACGAGAAACCAGTTTACTGTGGTTGTCAAGACGTAGCTCATCCAGACGTGTAACCTGAGAGAGATGATATAACTTCCGCATCAAAGCTTGCCACCACATGCCATCCACATAATAATCATGAATGGACGCCAATGCCACAGCACTAAAATGAATGTCATTTCTGAACAAGACGTAGTCTTTAAAATCAAGCACAGCATCTGCAGTGTGGGAGAAGGAGTAAAAGAAGTGAATTATTGAGTTTTAGTTTGGACAAAGCGTCACGTCACGGTAACAGTCATACAGTGCAAGGAAAAAGCAATAATTATGCTAGACAGAATAAATATTATAGAAGGACAGGACAGAAGGATACTCTAATAGAAACGCCTGAAAACCACCCGCATATGGAAACAGGAAATTACGCTCAGGCACACAAATCCAAAGAACTGAGAGATTTACATATTTATAGATGTGAGCAGGTTTAACCATGGGACAAGTGCTTCAATTTGGAGAACTTTAGAACAGCATCTATAAATGGGATAAATATGTGCTATTGAAAGGAAGCCAGAAAACAGGAATAACTCGGGTGCAAAAATTTTAAAAGCTGTATATCATGTTTTTAGGACTACGAAAGTCATAAGTATGTGGTCAGTTATGCAGAATAGGATAGAATAATAGCAAGTTCCATAGCTCTGTTAACATATTTTCTTCATATTCAGGCAAGTTTGGGTTTGAATTAAGATAGAAAGCACGTGGACACGATAAAAGGCTATATCGTTGTAGGAAGAAGAATTGCGATATAGAGAATTATCCTTTGTCCGGCCGTCGCCTTTAAAAAATGAAAACTTTTTTTTGGGCCGTACCTGAAAAAAGCGTAATACACTGTCACAGGTGATGTATACCTCCAGGAATCAGGCCTTGTTTGCCCTGGTGGGTTACATGTGTTTCTCTTTTCAAAAGCCTTGTAACAGAATGTTATTTCTTCAGTCCGTCAGACATTAAAAAAAACTGGGCATGAAATAAAAAGCGTGCTTTCCACATGTGTAAATTCATGTGTGTACGTTTTGGTAGAAACTTACGAGCGAAGATTCAAAGTAGAAATAGGTCATTCCGCTTTCTTCGGTACAGCCACAAATGTCCGCCAGACAGGATCACACTTTGTCCGATTTGGACAAACGATACACAAACTATGTTAGTAAACACCGGCCGCACTACGACCAATACGCTTTTTTCCGGTAATAGTACAGAATGATCATAATGATAATAATAATAATAACAGTAATAAAAATAATAACAACGAACGTTTATATAGCGCTTTATCTCGCAATACAAGCTTTGCCATCATTTTACCACCCACGTTCAATAATTTACCAATATAAAGAATATATTGAAACATGTAACGTCGGCCAGAAACAGCTGTGGTTGCATTCCATCAATTAAAACGATGTATGTTAAGGTGTTTCATGAAAATTTCAACATTTTGTACATCTCTTAAGAATGATAGAACAAATGTAGACTCAACCAGAAGCGTCCACTAACCACCCGCATGTTCAGGTAAAGCACTTTTCGAACTGTTTTATCACACAAGATGGTAAAAGTCAGCAATAACCCACCGACAACAACATACCTTTCTACAACTCACCGGCATGAAAGTGACCTGTAGCGCCGAATGTCCAGTCCCGTCACTGACTGTACTATATGTCTTAACAGACCAATCCACAGAATCGTTAAATCGAACCCCGACAATATCTAGGCGGTGGAATAAAATAATTACTAGGGAATATAACAACAATGTTGTCTGAAAGAACAATATTATTGTCCAATACAAATGAAGACTGCATGGGAAGAATGTCAGTTGTCACAAAATGCGAGTTTTATGGTCACGTCCCTCAGCTCTCAGCTAATATCTTTAGCTTGGTTCATCTCATACAGATTAAGTGAAACACAGCCGTCGTCCAGCAATAGGAGCAAACTTAGATAGGGAATCATATTTTCAATTTATGGACTTTCAAACTCTAAAATGCGAATTTCTCCAAGAATTCATTCTGTGACAACTGACGTTTTCCCCCCCTGTAAGTTTCCAAATGCTGCCTTGACATTCTGATATAGAAAAAGATTACTGGGGGCTCACAAAAGTGTCTTCATCTCGTTGGGCAAGAACTATTTTCTCTACAAGCAAAGACAAACTTACCGAATCCACTTGGCAGAAGAGGTTAGTGGGGGGCCATGTGGAATACTATTCTGACTTGACTTTTGTTTAAAAAAACGAACTGAGATGATTGGCAAGCCTGCAGGCCTTGACAGGTTGTGCAATAAGTTGGAGGTTAAATTCTGAAAAAACGGAGTTAACTGATGTTGTTGTTTTTTTTTTTTCTAAAATAACGTAATTATTAAGTCTGATAAAGAAAGTTATTCAAGTTTTATTGTTGCTTTTTTTTTTTTTTTTGCCTCTCCTGAAAATATTGTGAAAACCAAGTTATGGCAGTTTAAGGCGCGGCCCTCGTGTGTCCATGGCTGGAAACGGCAACTCAGATTAAGTAACAGTTTTAGATATAAACTATAGTGTTAACTGTAACCCTACTTTTGGCCAACCCCGTATAGTCAGGCGATATGAACCACGAGCACCTCAGTTACACCCGCCTTCCCACACAGAGCCTGGTTTTTTATTTTTTTCACATTCACGAGTCGATAAATAATGTAGAGTGGATAAACGTATAAAACAGTTTCGATACTACTAAATTTTATTAGTTGCAGCATAATGTTATTAAAACCCCCTAGTGCCCAATGTCCCAAAATTATTTGAAACATGCAACCTGGCGCCCAGACTCATAGTTTGGAACATTTTTTCTAATGTAGCATCAACAAACGGATTTTAGTGATAAAACACCCGTCGTCATACATGTAATTATATCATGTGGAGTTTTGCATTTATTTGACTATTTTAAATCTTTAAATTTATATGTTTCAAAATTTTTCTGACAAGGCAATCAATTGCTGGGCACCAGAGACTTAATCCTGGTTTTCGGTTTATGTCCACCTATGCTTTTCATATCAGAATGAAAAGGAAATTAGGGATATAGTTAAACTCGGTGTGGTTGGGGTTCTATATGTAGAAAGATGTCAGTATGTTCAAGGCCGAAACATCTTATGAAAGAACTCACTCTTCCTCTGAAGATCGTCATCTGCCTCGTTCCACCCGAGGAGTTTCTTACCACTAACTACAGTCTCAGACTCATTGTGCATAGGTAAAGTTTAACAACCAAGGAAACTTTGGGAAATCTTATTGTTTACGGTCGTTTTGAGACTGGGTTTAGCCAGTTTTTTTCCCGATGAAGCTGGGTTTTCATGTGTGCGGAAACTGAAACGACATCGGAAACGTCAAAATCCTTCAAGTAATAAAATAGAGAGAATGCTGTAATGTGTACGGAGATTTCGACGTTTCCATTTCCGTACATATGGACACTCTTTCTTTTTACCACTTGATAAATTTTTGCCGTTTCCCTTGTGGTTTCTGCACACATGAAAACCCTCCAGTTTTAGTGTTTATTGCAAATGAGCGTGGTATTCTCAGCTAGCCAGACGCTAGTCATAATGGCAAGGCGGAATGAAATTGATGTTCACGGCGGAGAGTTAAATAAATACAAACAGATGGATGGATAGACTCACCGACGCACGGTTGGACGGACGAGGGACAAACAGACAAACAGACAGACGGAAGGACGGACAGATGAATGGGTGGATAGGTGATTGGATGGATGAATCGATAGATGGGCAGGAAGGTAAGTAGGTAAGCAGATAGGTAAGTAGGTAGGTACAGTGGCGGACCTAAAGTTTCGGGACCTTGAAGCTTGAACTATTAGGGGGGCCCCTTCACAATCAGCCACAATAGGTTTATTCAGGGCTCCTCCGGGATTAGGGGCCCTGGAGCTTAAGCTCCATTAATTTCATAGTTAGTAGATCCGCCACTGGGTAGGTACGTAGATTGGTTGGTGTAGGTAGGTAGCTACGTAGGTCGGTAGGTAGGTAGGTAGGTAGGCAGGTAGATGGATAGGTAAGAGAATAGGTACGAAAATGTCCATTGCATAGGTGCTGGACGAAGCAGTGGAAAATACTGCGAACTAGAAAAACAGTCTTGTTAATTTCGAAGATAGAAAACAGAAACCTTTCTCACCTTGAAAAATTCAGTTACTGGATTGGTTCTAAATGTCTTTCGGCTCATGATGATAATGACACATATGTTGCCTAGTGTCCCCACCACGAGAAAGGTACCTCCAACAATAGAAGTAAACAAATCTTGCACTGTCTGATATTGCTGAATGAGCTTACGTTCCTCATCGCTATTATTGTGGATGTCATACCAATTGATTGGAAACAGATCCTGAAATACAGAGCCGCCGCTTCATATTAACAGCCCGGGCGACTTAACACAATGTAGCCATCATTTATAAGATAGATAGATAGATAGATAGATAGATAGATAGATAGATAGATAGATAGATAGATAGATAGATAGATAGATAGATAGATAGATAGATAGATAGATAGATAGATAGATAGATAGATAGATAGGCGGGCGGGCGGACCGACGGACGGACAGATAGGCAGGTAGATAGATAGACAAACAGGCAGACAAATAGATAGATAGATAGATAGATAGATAGATAGATAGATAGATAGATAGATAGATAGATAGATAGATAGATAGATAGATAGACAGATAGATAGATAGATAGATAGATAGATAGATAGATAGATAGATAGATAGATAGATAGATAGATAGATAGATAGATAGATAGAAGTTTAGATAGATAGATAGATAGATAGATAGATAGATAGATAGATAGATAGATAGATCGATAGATAGATAGATAGATAGATAGATAGATAGATAGATAGATAGATAGATAGATAGATAGATAGATAGATAGATAGATAGATAGATAGATAGATAGAAGTTTAGATAGATAGATAGATAGATAGATAGATAGATAGATAGATAGACAGATAGATAGATAGATAGATAGATAGATAGATAGATAGATAGATAGATAGATAGATAGATAGATAGATAGATAGATAGATAGATAGATAGATAGATAGATAGATAGATGGATTAAATGTATAATATAATCACTTTCTTTTTCATGTTGCTCATTTCTTTTAGTCTAAATTCAGATGTAGATATCTGGGCTACACTACCTCAATTCAAAAGCTTCAAGGGCGCTCATTATACAAGACTAATAAGAGCTCTATAATACACCTTGGCTTACACTTCTTCTTCTTCTTCCTTAAAACTGGTTTTCTCAGATTTGAGTATCTCACCAGTGCGCAATAAAAATCGACTCCCGCTTCTTACACCCTTATATGTATATACATTTTTAATTTTGTGGTCATGAGCAGATCAACCAATCTTATCACTGGGTTTATAAGAATATCTATGCAGCCTGTTCAGTAGCTAGCTCTCAACGTGTGCTTTTCCAATTTTTTCTTAAAAGAGTCTAGGCTACTGCACAATTTTAGGTCCTCCGGCAAAGAGTTCCACAGCCTCAACGTGCTCGGATAAATAGAATATAAGTGGCCGTCAACACTGGACGATGGTATGGCATAGGTCTGGCTATTCCGCCTAGTCTTAATAAAATTAATCCCAATGTGTTCCATGGGTATATCCATCAGACCGCATCTACCTTTAAAGAAGCTGATAATTTTATTTCTTGCCCGCCTCTCCTCTAAAGGCATCCAGCCAAGTTTTTGCATATTAATCTTGGTGTTACCCTCCTCAAATTTATAGTTGTTTGTCACGAATCTGGCTGCTCTTTTCTGTATCTTTTCTAGATAATCTATGTGGGTTCTACAATGGGGGTCCCAGATGCTACATCCATATTCGAGTATTGGTCTAACAAGGGTCTTATAACATTTATCTTTAACAGCCATGGGACAGTCTGAGATATTTCTCCTTAAAAAAGCTATTACTCCATTTGCCTTACGACTAATTGTGCTATACTGTTGTTTCCATCTAATTTATACAATACGAGCAAACTAAAGTAAATGTCTACATTTGGCCCTAAACTGAAATTTTCGATCGGTTAACCCACCATCGTTGAAAGTACACCGATTGGCAGCAAAGGTTAGCCTATGTCAACCCTGGTTCGGTTTGGATTGTAACTATTGTTGAGAATAAACGGAAGTGAGTGCCTTGATCAATCTCTACCAGCTCAGAGTTGTGGAAGATGTACTTGCATGAAGTGCGCAAACTCAGTGTGCACCAACTTTTAGTGGTGGGAGCCTTAATTGTTGTGGTGCACAGAATGGAGATACTATCAGAAGCGACACAAGGCAGGAATACGTCGTCAATTTTGACTACCCTGCGCCATTTGGATGAGATCGATTGTTCGTAATTAGGCATTCGCGTGACGATGTTTAATGTAACATCAGAGAGTATGTATTTAGAGACTTCGAGCTCCCATACACTGGCAGACGGACGTGCTTTTGTTCTGCTAACCAAGCAAGAACTCACAGATAAGTGCACATATTCTGTTTCGATTCTATAAATTTCCTATTGAAATCTTTTATTGTTCCATTGTTTTCTCTGTTCCATTTTTTTTCCTGTTGTTGTTTTTTCATTTTTTTTCTTGTCCTGACAAAGGCGACAGCCGAAATTTTGAAGATTTTATGTCTTCTCTTTTAGTTTGCATTGTATCGTTTGGGTATTATTTCTAACGCGGGGCTTTGCTACATACAACTTTTTCTTTTTGCCCAATTTTGACATTTAGAGAGAGTTCTCGCTTCCGCCAAAATGCGAAACTAGGTCGCGGCGGTACGCGGTAACAAAAATTGAAAGGGTCGGTCTTCACCAAAGACAGTTTGCGCTATCTGTTTACTGTGGTTTGGGGTTGATTGAAAACATTTAGAGCGTTTGAAAGGTCTTACTCCCCGTGGAACTGTACAAACGGGTATTGTTTACCGCCGGTCCTCGATGAATCACTGAATGAGTCAAGTGAAGTTGCATCTCATCCAAAATGGCGGTGCTCATAGTTCCTGCAGTCACGAAAATTGGACTTGGATCGCTTTCGGTAGATCCCTATTCTGTGTTGTGGTCCAAATTTTTCTCAACACTACATCCCAAATAACATTTGCATAATTATAAAACTGACTTCAGCAGGTGTCAATTAATCTAACCCAGTCGCTTTGGTATCGACCTTTTGTGTATATGTGTGTATATTATATTCCAGTTCCAGGCTTTTTTTTTTTTTTTTGTATAAAATCAGAGAAAATGTAAAATATATTGATCTTTTCTGTATGCCCTTTTTGATAAAGCCACCACATGGGAGACAGTACCTGACACTCATTCAGTTTGGTGGCGAGTGCCCTAGCCAGCACGAGAACGCATGAGTTCCGAAGTAAGACTAAATTATTACAGGGGGGTTCGGTGGGGGGGGGGGGGGGGGAAAGCACAGGTTTGTGCTTGGCAATGCCGGATATCTCAATCAGTCTATATAAAAATTAATCTGTAATGATATACGGATATTTAAGAAACGACACAAAACAAGAAACCCGTGGGGCTGTAGCAGTGCTTGGCACAAACTTTGTATGTTTGAGTTTGGATTTCACGGCGCGTCCGCACGATAACGACCACTTTGCGCCTTCACAGTCTATTTGGGTGCACGGTCTGTATTTATATTTCGTGGTCAGGGCTTCTATGTGCAACAGTAGAATTAAATACATTCATATAATTTATTTATCACATTAGTAAAATTCTCAAAAGTTGTTTTGCATGATCTGAAAAAAAGTTTTGTTTTGAAATGTATTTAAAAACAACAAACACAATGGCTTTGGAACTTCCGGCAAAAGACGAAATAAAATAAAATTTAAAATGCGAAGGGGCTCAAGTTCTGTGGCGTCATGCGGAGCACACCAATAGAGCTCTCAAAGACGAATGAATGCCGTTGCTATCGGGATGAGTTCAAATCCAATTACATGTAAAAAAACAACAACAACAACAAAAACTCGTGGGATTTTTAACAAGACCTCATACGCTCGGATTTGCTTGAAATTTTACAGTTACCTTCTCTTTAACTTGCCAAAGGTCCTTGTTTAGATGTAAAGACTTGAAATGGTGGGAAAGTATGTTTTTTAGTTTGCTTTGTGTCGCTAATTGACTACCTCCAATGCTTCATTTTCACGAACACTTGAGCCCATGACATCATCACTTCATGAAAAATTCTCGGTGCACACAACTACACACTGTGTACTAGACTGTGTATCTATTAACCGCTGACTTTAGTAGATGACCCTATTCATCTCGGCATTAATGTTTGCTTGCTGATTCCTTTCGGTCTGAACTTGTATCCTTTGTTGTTTTTTTCACCATTCCAAGAATGGGGCAGTTACTAGTGTAAATAAAAACAAAACAACACAGAATCTCACCCAGACTCATGCCCTGGATGTGGTCCGATCCCCAATGAATGTTTGGGCGTCGAGGGCCTGAAACACCTATCGCATCCCTTGAAGATCTCCTCACCTGCAGATGCTCATTCTCAAGACTTTGAACTGTTTTTCTTGATCTGACACATTCTCATGGGTGGCATTTTCTATCTATCATCCCGTAGTCCTGTGGACCGTTTGGAACGCCACAGGTGATCTGGCAACCAGCATTCTCCAATCCTCTCGGTTTTCTGACGTCCTGATTGTATCGCTCAACCTCAAGCTCGTCCATTCTGGGATATTGTCTTCCCATCTCTTCCTCTGTCTGTCTCTCCTTCTTCCTCCGTGCACTGTGTCTTGCAGGAATGTCTTGGCAAGTCCTGATGATCTGATAACATGGCCATACCATTTGAGTTTGCGTCTCTTGACCAAGGTCAACAGGTCTTCGTAGGGCCCAATGACGTGCCTGATTCTGTTCCGAACTTTTTCGTTCGTGACCTGATCTTTGTAGGAGATGCACAGGAGTTTTCGGATGCATCTCATCTCAGTGGACTGTATTGTCTTTTCTATCTCAGCTGTTAAAGTCCACGATCCACAGGCATTCAAGAGTATTGGTGTCACCAGTGTACGCATCAGCCTGATCTTTGAGCCAAGTGCAATCATCCCGTCGTTCCACATGTACCTCAGTTTTGTGAGCGCTGCTATCGCCTGTGCAGTCCTGGCGAGTACTTCGGGTTAGGGTGGTATTTTACGAAACATTAATATGTTGTTCCTTTTGTACAAGTTCTAGTAGGGGACATTTTAAATAAGATCAGGTAAGATAATATAAGATTAGAATTACTTTATTATCGCATGAGGGAAATTCTCTTGCATAGAGGGCCGAAGAGCTTGGTACACACATCTTACGCATCATTAAATAAATATATATCACAAATCAATGAACTCAGTAATACGCATACATGAAGTGACATTGTAAGGAACATTAGTGAAAAAAATGGCCCACATCTAGCTAAAATGTCTTGCTGAGGCGAATGGCGGAGGGCAAAAACTCCTATATCTTTCTCTCTGCTTCCATGTGTATTATTCCGTTGCTGCTGTGATCTAGAAATTTGATTAAACAGGTCTCGGTGGCTGTCATTTAAAATAGATATTGTTGTGAATCAACACAGACCATGACTGCACAATTTTTTCCCAATTCGTGTATATGCAAAAACTTGGGACGGAATTTATAAAGCAACTTACTTTATTGTGAATCATAAACAAATTCGAGAAAAATTTCAACTTTTGGGGCTCGGGCTTAGATTTAACCAATATGCTGGTATTGGTTATTAAAAAACAAGCAAAACCAAAACCAGGGAATGTATAAAATAACTCATGCAAGCTCAGAATTCTTATTATATCTAAACGTTGCGTCCATCCTACCCATTTTTTTAATGAAGGGGAGGAAATGAATGTCAAGGGACAAACCCAGTTCGTAAAATCTTTTTCCACATTGACACAGTTACGCCCCTTACAATGATGTCGTCCCAACTTCATAATCTCCAAGTCCAACAGAAGAACATTTTTTTCTCAAATTCCTCTTCAATGGCAATGAGAAAAAGTTCCACGTTGGAAAGCCTCAGGTAAGAAATAATTCAATCACGACACAATAAAAACAAGCGGAAAGAGAACCAAGCTTTCGGGCAACGGACCTTCATCAGGAAAAAAAAAAATGTAACAGTATAAAAAAGAAACAGAAAATTCAATCGTAAAGAAATCGCATAGTTACAATTTTTTTTTTTTTTACAATTTAATGCAGATACTTATTGTCTGCGAGTTTCAGGCCTGGATTCACAGCCGCTCCGTTAAGGTATGATGGCTCCCATGGCGTCTTCTCTCTCTCTCTCTCATTCTCTCGCTTTCTCGCTCGCGCTAATTTTTTCTCTCTTTCTCTCTCTCTTTCTTTGTTTCTCTCTTTCACTCCTTTTCTCTCTCGTTTTCTCTCTCTCTCTCTCTCTTTGTCTCTCTCTCTCTCTTTATCACTCTCTCTCCGCCATGAACATCTCTTGCCCTCGTCCCCGCTCTCCAAGATTGATGAAACTGCCATTGCATTGGAAATTTCCCAGACGACGACAAAATCTTTCTTCGATCACTGAAATTGAGCTTTTCGATACGGGCACAGATCCAATGGTTTTCTGTGTGTCTCTGTCGGCCTGCCTGCATATTCGTTTATTTATAGGTCGGTTTGTCTCTATCTAACATTCTGTTGTTCACCGGTTTGTCTGTTTGGTAGTGTGTTTTTGCTTGCATAATTATTGTCTCTGTATATTTCACTGTACTGCATAGTTATTGTGTATTGTTTTATATATTTATAGACGCTGTTACATCTGTTTGTCTATTTATTCCTTACTTGTCACACATCCATCCATCTATCTATCTATCTATCTATCTATCTATCTATCTATCTATCTATCTATCTATCTATCTATCTGTCTGTCTGTCTGTCTGTCTGTCTGTCTGTCTGTCTGTCTGTCTGTCTGACTGACTGTCTGTCTGTCTTTGTCTGTCTGTCTGTCTGTCTGTCTGTCTGTCTGTCTATCTGTCTGTCTATCTATCTATCAATCCAAGCTGCGGCCCCTCCTTCTCCTGCCCCCCTTCCTTAAAAACACACACACGATGTGTGACATCCCCAGGTTATCTCAGCGTTCCCCTCATTCTCAGTGATCCCCTATATCCAGCCCCTCCCTCAAGGAAAAGAACAACAAACTAACATGCCAACTAAATTTTAATGGGACTTGTACACAGATTCTATTTCATTCTTGTTATATGTTCATTTTTTTTCCCCTGTTCCTGAACCATGGAAAGTTGTCTTGGTTACAGAGATGCTCCTCTCGGTTAACGGTCATTTTGTATAATTATGTCAGTGGAACCGGATAAAATCAAAACCCTCAGGTCCTGATCAATATTCCGGTATTGATCAGGACCTGAGGGATTGATCAGGACCTGAGGGTTTTGATTTTATCTTTCAGGGTCACAGATTGAAAATGTTTTTATCCTGGGGATTTTTATGGAGACATTTCCTTTCTGTTTTCTTTCTTTAATTCAATTTTCTTCTTTGTATTTTTTTCTTACAATGAAAAACATGTTGTGTACCCGAGAAGAAGAAGAGGAAGAATGAAAGGGATCCATTGATTAAAACCAAAATGAATACATCAAGGGGATTTTTAACATCATTTATATAGATAAATTCTTTTCTCTTTTTCTTTCCCTCTTTTTCTTTCTTTCTTTCTTCCTTTCTTTTTTGTATTATTATCCTACATGGAAAAACATCGCTGTGTAACTTAACCAATGATGATAGGATTAAAATCGAAGTAAGAGCTTAAGTGAACGACTTCCGTCTTCTGATGCTTCTGCTCGCAAAGCAATCAAAAGGGTTTAAGAGCAAACAAAATAATACTTCACTGATATAGCAAAATGTTACTGGGGAAAGTGTGAGCTTTGTACTCAATGTGTTGCATGAAATTTAGACTACCGTTAAATGTTGTGAACGTTTTGTGTCATGTGTGCTTGTATAAAATATAAGAAATGAACTATAAAATAGACCACTTTTGTTTTGTTCATTGCTTACGAATAACAGACTTTAAAATCGGAAAGGTAAAAAACGAGAAAGGTGCATAAACGGACAGACGGGCGGGGGCATTCACAGACATAAAAAGATGACAGACGGTTCAATGGACGGACAGTTGGATGGATGCATGAACGGATGGATGGATGGATGGGCGGGTGTGTGGATGGCTGGATGGATGGATGGATGGAGGTACAGACGGTAGGTCAGACAAACTGATGGACGGACAGATAGATAGATAGACAGATATATAGACAGATAGATAGATAGATGGATTGATGGATGAATGGATGGATGGGTGGGTGGATGGATGGGTGGGTGGATGGATGGATGGATGCATAGGTAGACAGACAGATATATATATATACTAGCTGAGTTGCCTGGCCCTGCCAGGGATAAATCGATTTTATTAGTGTCAGTTCTGGGTGATTATTATGGACCTGCTTCATTTTGCCTGTTCCTTTAGCTTTTGTTTTTAGATAAGTTTTACTGCTCTCCCTTTGCGCATCAGCATCCGTCAAATGGCAATGATTTGCGCACGTGTTAGTTTGTTTGTTAGTGAACACATAGCAGGAAGGGATAACGTCATGTGTAGGCGGAAGTGGGCTATTATTATAAACATACATCAATATCTTATTGATCGTAAATTTTGGATCAAACGCTCTCGTGAATTTAGTCTTTAATTATAACCGCATTTACCGATTAACTCAGAAATAACAAACGGTTTTGTTTGTGTATAGCTATAGGAACAATGTTCGCTATCCCATAATTCTTTGTGCCAAATTTCAGGTCGGTGCGTTGTGTAGTTTCCGAGTCCATAGGACTATTAGGGGTTTTGTTATAGCTTTATTATATACTAGCTGAGTTGCCCGGCCCTGCCCGGGATAAATCGATTTATTAGTTTCAGTTCTGGGTGATAATTATGGACCTGCTTTATTTTGCCTGTTCCTTTAGCTTTATTTTATTTTTGTATGTTTGTTTGTTTTTAGATAAGTTTTACTGCTCTCCCTTTGCGCGTTGACATCCTGTGCATCCCGTCAGCATCCGTCAAATGGCAATGATTTGCGCACGGGTTAGTTTGTTTGTTAGTGAACACATCGCAGGAAGTGATAACGTCATATGTATGCGGAAGTGGGCTATTATTAGAAACATACATCAATATATCTTATTGATCGTAAATTTCGGATCAAACGCTCTCGTGAATTTAGTCTTTAATTATAACCGCATTTACCGATTAACTCAGAAATAACAAACGGTTTTATTTGTGTATAGCGATAGGAACAATGTTCGCTATCCCGTAATTCTTTGTGCCAAATTTCAGGTCGGTGCGTTGTGTAGTGTCCGAGTCCATAGGACTATTATGGGTTTTGTTGTAGCTTTATATTATACTAGCTGAGTTCCCGGCCCTGCTCGGGAAAGATCGATTTATTAGTTTCAGTTCTGGGTGCGTTTTACTGCCCTCCCTTTGCGCGTTGACGTCCTGCGCATCCCGCCAACATCCGTCAAATTATGGCTATGATTTGCGCACGGGTTAGTTTGTTTGCACATCGAAGGAAGTGATAACGTCATGTGTTAATGGAAAAGAAATATTATAATATTTTCCTAGGCATATTGAAAACACAAACCTGTATTTTTGGCCTTGCAGCGTCAATCTCCCAATTCCAGACCCATTCTTTTTCCTGGTCTAGGCACCTTGAGAACACACATACACAGTTTCATACTTGATAGTCTTAGAACTCAATCTCATCATTCAAACCAGTCCTAACCGGAAGTTGTTTTGTTAGTGTGATACAGTCTATACCGGAACCAATCTTAGTTACATTAATTTGCCGAAAAAATAGACCGAACGCCAATGTGTCGCAACCTAGCAACTAATACAAACGTTCTGCGAGTTGTTAATTATTTTTTTATTTTCTGTGCCGGGGACACGACCACGGTCTATACTAAGCGCTGTATAAAATCTGAGAGCCACCAAATCAGCATTAACGGAGGAGTAGCGAAAGGCGCGCTGCTATTGTCGTATGGTTTCACTTTTATTAATATATATATATAGAGAGAGAGATAGATAGATAGATAGATAGATAGATAGATAGATAGATAGATAGATAGATAGATAGATAGATAGATAGATAGATAGATAGATAGATAGATAGATAGATAGATAGATAGATAGATAGATAGATAGATAGATAGATAGATAGATAGATAGATAGATAGATAGATAGATAGATAGATAGATAGATGGATGGATGGATGCATGGATGGATAGATAACTTGTGAATATCACACTTGTTTTTTTTTTATTGTGTTCTTTGGGAAGGGGCGGATGTGTGTGTGTGTGTTGGGGGGAGCACCTGGAGTAGATAACTGGGTAATGTCATTTTTTGTTTCTGCTGGGTGGAGCCACCAGCGAACGAAGGGGAACGCGAGCTTGAATACATAATACATTGTGAATGTCACAATCAGGAATGCTTCAGTCATGTAACGAATACATCCAGATTTATGCACAGCATCAGACTCCCAGTAGTAAGTATCCGCTCTTGAATAACGCTTACATAACCTAATAGAGATCTAGGAATTAATTGTACCACAATGTTTAGTGATCAGATCCCATGTAATTAGTTTGGCTGCCTAGTCAGTGAAAGAAGTCCACTAACATGGCTAGACAGAAAAAAAAACCCACACAATTATCATGAAATCGCCGCCACGATGATACATAAGACTAAACCATTATTTTTTGTTCAGTATTTATTTTGGTATCAAACACTATTTCTCTTTGCAGTTACTGAGGATTTCGAAGGGAGGAGGAGGGGGGGGGGGGCAGATCAAATATAGTGATATGAATGGTTGGACGGGCAGATGGACTTTCTGATTGGCTGGATCGATGGATATCCGTAAGGGTGAATGGGTGGATGGAGGGATGGGACTCATGGAAATTAGGCGAATGGACAGATTGAAAACGTAGGGATTCAGTGGGGTCTGATAGTACCAAGTTGAAATGAGGAGAAAAAGAATTTGTAGTTAGTAAAGCCCTATCTTAGCAATAGATCTAAAGATCAACAAAAGCAACAATAGTAAATGAAAGTTTTAATTATCGAAAATACAAAAAAAATTTGTTTATTCGGTATATATATTTTGCTGACACTTGGCCAATTTGAATACATTCAGGAAAAAGGCAGGAATCTGTCAAAATGAGGATTCATGTTGAGAGAGTAAGAGAGACAGATAGAGAGAGAGAGAGAGAGAGAAAGAGAGAAAGAGAGAGAGAGAGAAAGAGAGAGTGAGAGGAGACAGACAGACAAACAGGCAGACGGACACACACACAAACACACCCTTTGTCCAGTGCTGACCGGAAACAGACTAAAAAAAAAAAAATCAGTTCGCGATCCCAACTAGTAGACTGTTTTGTTCTGTTCCAACCATTATACCGTTTGTTCCATTCCAACCAGTAGACCGTTTTTTTAATTCAAACTAGTAGATTGTTTGTTCTATTCCAACCAGTTGATCGTTTCTTCTATTTCAACCAGTTGACCGTTTGTTCTATTCCAACCAGTTGACCATTTGTTGTATTCCAATCAGTAGACCGTTTTTTCTATTCCAACCAGTTCCAACCGGTTTGTTCTATTCCAACCACTAGACCGTATGTTCTATTCCAATCAGTAGAGTTTGTTCTATTGAAACGGGTAGGCCATGTGTTCTGTTCCGTCTACTAACATACTTCTGGACAAATAAGTAATCGCCAGTGCGCGCTAGCCCTAATCCAAGTCCACTGCCAATAGCGACCGTTGGGCTGCGCTGTTCCATGCAGGAAATCTGGCTGAGACTGAAAAAGAAAAACTGTTGACGTGTCCGATTTGTGTCGATTTTCCATCTATTCAGTACGCTGGATCAATCAATCCTGACATGTTGAATTGCACTGAACACAATTCTGATCGCTCTAGGTGCGATAAATCTGGACCAAAAAGTTACCGGTGTCAAATGAACAAGTATTTCACCTCAGAAAACTCTCATAGATCTGTATCAAAGTGGAGCCAACTGCACATTTTCTCATAGAAAACATTGAACACGAAATATTTCAATTGCCAAACTGGCTGAAATCAGCATGCTCTAGTGTTTGGACAACAATAACAACAAAAGTGGACACACGTGCATCGACCAGATGGCAGTAACAAATCTGGAAATGATGATATTTGATGTAATTGTAACATTTGATCCCAGGGATCCCATTTATGACACACAGCTCCGCCATAAGGCTTTAACTGCCATCAAGGCCAAGCGCAGGAAATATTCCAGTCATAAATAGAAGAAAATGTTAAATCTTTAAACTTTAAAGGTGACTCTGCTCGTTGTTGCAGTCAAAATAATAATAATAAAAAAAACCCAACCGGCGCTGCACTGTGGCGACGACGTGCGTTCTCCAGTTGTAACTGGGTGCAATGACGCAAAGACAAATTTCCCAAATGGGATTAAAGTAGTATACAAATATAAATACAAATATAAAGTCCTCAGCTTGTTGGCTCAGCTGTGCGAATGTCTGTCAGATCCAGCTGTGCGAATGGCATAGTAGAAGTAGAAGATTCTGGTGTAGTGGGGAAGCTGATATCTGACAAAGATGTCGGGGTTTGGACCGGACTAGACTCGCTGGAAACCGAATTGGTGGGGAAGCTGATTTCTGACATAGACGTCGGGGTTTGGACCGTACTAGACTCGCTGGTAACCGAATTGGACCGACTGGTTCGCTTCTTAGGCATTGACAGAGACAGGCGGGTCCAGAATTTGTCAAGGTCCTGAATAACAGAAATGTCACATTGATACATATTATATATATGTGTGTCAGCTGTCAATGTGGGTGACACAAAACTATAATTTACATTAATAATGAATAGACAAAGTCACAAACGAGGGGCCCACTGATTCTCACCTTGATGAATGAATCAATGAATGAATCAATCAATCAATCAATCAATCACGATTGCTGCCGTCTGGCAGAAACTGATAGTCTAGGCTACAAACCAAACTTTACAGGAGACACAAGAACCACTTTGGGTAGCGATTTATTCAGTTAGAATTTTGTGATGACCAATGGAAAAAATTAGTGGTACCAGTACACACTTTTCTATTTGTGACCTACATAGAAAAATAGAGCAGAAAGCATTTACTTCTAGAATATGATGTTAAAAAGTGAATTCGACCTGGATTAGCGTATGATCATTTCCCGCAACACAGCGCTGTAACTGCAAACATTTTATCCTACATTTCCCGCCTTTGAGAACCACACGCTCTAGATCTTTGAGAACCCCACAAACATTTTTTTCCGACAAAGACTCCTACTCTCCATTCCTGTGTGTGTGACTGTGTGTGTGGAGGGGGGGGGGCGTCCGCGCGTGTGTGTGAGTATGTGTGTGTGTGTTTGTGTGGACATGTCTGTGTGTGTGTGTTTGTGTGTACATGTCTGTGTCTGTGTGCTTGTCTCTGTGAAGTCTATTGATGGACTGTGTCTGTCACGCACGAGCCCCCCCATATATGTGTGAGTTTGTTTGTGTGTGCATGTACGAGTGAAAGGGGAGGGGGGAGGGTGTGACTTACCCGCTGCTCAGGCTTACACCTGGGATATTCCAGCCAGCTGACCGTGTTGAGAATTGTCTTGAGTGTGTCGTCCATTTGATCCTTCAGGTCACAGATATCCTCTGTCAGAAGACAAAAGGGTTTTCAGGTCATTTTATCATAGTTCATACAAACTTCACTGTCCCTCAGGCTCTCACAAAGGACAATCTTATGTTAGGTGGGTGGTGAAAACAACGAACGTGGCGCGGTGGCGATGAGAGATGAAGTGGCGTTAGATAGCAAACTACAGCAGAAGTGGCGCAAAGTGTCAGATCAGGGCAGAAGTGGTGCTAGGTGACAAACTAGGGCAGAAGTGGCGCCAGGTGATAGATTAGGGCAGACGTTGTGCAGAAGTGACAGATTAGGGTAGAATTGGTGCTAGATGACAAACTAAGGCAGAAGTGGCGCCAGGTTATTTATATGGTTGACATAATATCCATTCGTTCCTCAAACAAAATTAATACCTATAAAATAGTCTAGATTTGTGTTACTCAAGAAACACGGTCAATGGATAGATTTTCCCACAAAAGTTTGTGACTTTCCTACATGAAATTCAGTAATGTATCTGACCAGCAAAAGAAATTAGACACTTCAAATCAATTATGAAAAAGACATGTTCGAGATATAAAAAAAAAACATAAATAAAGACAGGCAAGCTGACCATTTCATTCATAAATTTATTCTCCATCGTACCAGTTACCATGAATTTCACCGACACTTATTATAGATCTCACGTGAGTTATCTACTTTGCAAGAGGTCTGTTTGAAAAATCCATGATATCAATAATCCATATTTCCACCAAAGGTGTTGACTAACAACGCACAAATGTGTCCAACTGAAGCAGTAAGATGCTTTATCTATTATCGAGGGAGCTCCATGTCTCTCGATTATATCCTAAAACTGCTCTATTGAGTTCATCTAGAGTAGGTCTGGAGTGGACAGTGTTTACGTTATGAGCCAGGAGGAACTTCTGGATGAGTCTTGTCCTGGGTACATTGTCTTGCATGAAGAGTGGTCTTAGACCATGCTGCATGCCGCTGATTGAAAGGGAGCAAAAGGGGTCGCTAAGAATGTCTGCATTACACCATGGCCTTCAGCAATCTGATGCTCCAACAGTCGAGGGTGAACGTGTGACCGACTAAATGGTCGAGCTCCTGGGAAAGTGCTGATGGTCTTTGCAGCAGTTTGGAATGGACTCCACAGGCGAACTGTCCGAAGATACCCATTCCAAACAGGGAGAGTAACTCTGAGTTTGCCACGCCAGGAGTGATATCTTGTGCTGCCTGTTGTCCACTGAGTCTTGTTACGAAATCATAAATTGTTTGACGAATAACACAGAATATCATACTCTAATGGAGCTAATGGTGAAAGTTCTGCCCTCAAAGGCCCTTTTTTGGGAGGGCTCCAAAACTCTGGAAGCAATCTCATCGCCTATAACGACTTATTGTGATGTAAGGTGATAATGTAAAAATGTTGCAAACTCCGGGTAATTTGTTCATTTTGCATAATTCACACGTAAAATTCGCAACAACCACTTCCGACTTCTTGCTTTTAGAACAGGGACACGCTATTATGATGTATTTTTAGTACCGTGACGCAGTTTTCCTCATCGTTCCTTCGCTGAAGGAAGTAATTGTGAATTAATAAAAACATGGATCGCCTGTAAAGTTTAGCAAAAAAGGGTAAACAAAATCCAGAGCTGGCGCGGAACCCGAGTCGATACTGATTCTGTCATTATATTTCTTTGTCGTAGAAGGAACTTTACTTTGTGTCCTAGATCTAGATCATTATAAGTAATGAAGATATTGCCGGGTAACTCAGCTTGTTCTTACAATGTCTGCAAAACCTGAACTTCTGCTTGAATCTGCCCTATGGCACTTTCATGCTTTTCCACATTTTGTCAGGGCTTCTCGCAGGACAGTTCTCGTGTAAAGTTATTTTCGATCCGACTTGCAGCTAGTCAAGTGTGTTTAAACAGCCAATTAATGTTTTCAAGCCATTAGCTTTTCTGATAGTTTTGTCAGAGTTTCACAGCTGTAGCTGTTTGACAACTCATCTGAAAAACAAAATTTCAACGGAGATTTGACAACTTTGACAAAACTGAACACGACAGATGACATGATAAAAACATGTGTTGAGAGGTCAGAGATCACAGTACATACCTAACAAAATGGGCAAAATTCTGTGTTTCTGGCTCAGCATCTCCTGTAGAGCTACTTGATATTCAAACTTGCACCATCCGCTGTTGATGAATGCGGGACTCAGGATGAGGATGGTGCGTCTGCTTTTCTTGACAGATTCGGCAATGTTGTCTGTGATGACTGAGGGGACAGACAGACATTATGGATTATTGTTTGTGATGACTGAGAATAAAGGCAGACATCAATTCTGTCCTCCAAAACTGGGGAGATGGACAGATCAATGACCTAGATGAACACAAGAAAAACCTGACCGCAAGACGGCAACAAATTCCTCAGTTAGAGCAATTACCGGTACACACATTTCAAAGTTGATCCATTCGCCGCTGGTGTTTCCTCTCCAAGACCTCGTGACGTGAAATGTAGCCAAGCTACAGAAAAAAAATTGTAGCGGAATTTGGACTCGCTGAGGCATTTAAAAACAAAACTTTCAAGGACATCACGTCTAACAGTCTAGGAGCGACAAGGCGAAGGCGGGGGGTGGGGGGGGGGGGGAGACAAATTGTTGCATTAGTGTCGAGCCTTTGTGACCTGGAGTTTTAGATGCAAGTCGCGAGCGTCTCACCCGCTTGTACCCGGACAACTGGATCGATCCAAATCTTTATCTGGACGTTCGCTCAGCACTACATGTAAAATACAGGGGCGGGGAGAGTATCCGAAGGTGGATAGGAAGGACAGACAGACAGAGAGAGAGAGAGAGAGAGGGGGGAGAGAGAGAGGGGGGGGACGAGTTCGAGGGCAAGGAGGAAGAAAACTTACACAATCCCGGCATAAAGTTTCGCTGATGTATGCACAAGGTAAAGCCGAGTGAAGAGTTCTCTAACTTGGGCAGCAAGGTCTCTAGTACAAACTGTGTATCTAGTTCAGTGGAGGCGTAGGATACAAAGGCGTCATAGTCTCTGTCATCTGGGGAGAGATAGATAGATAGATAGATAAATAGAATGATAGATAGATAGATGGATGGATGGATGGACGGATAGATAGATAGATAGTTAGCTAGATAGATAGATAGATAGATAGATAGATAGATAGATAGATAGATAGATAGATAGATAGATAGATAGATAGATAGATAGATAGATAGATGGATGGATGGAGGGATGGACGGATAGATAGATAGATAGATAGATAGTTAGCTAGATAGATAGATAGATAGATAGATAGATAGAGATAGATAGATAGATAGATAGATAGATAGATAGATAGATAGATAGATAGATAGATAAGCGCGCGCGTATATCACTTCATTCGAAGCCCACCCCGTTTTGTATGTTGCCAAGCCCCTCGATCACACACTTCTCAGTCTTTCTTCATCTTCAAGCAGGTTTGGGTTAGCCAAAATTTCTTCAGCGCTGGGGCCTTTTCACCGCCAGTCGCCATAACCAAGATCACGTCACATTTTTAGAATTATTTATTTTTTTTAAATATCCGTTGAAACGATTCAAGAGCATTAGAAACGAACAGCCAATCTCTAATTTACTCCCTTCAGTCTGATCGACATTCACCCGGCCCAGCCCACCCCGCCCCCCTACCCCTGAAATATTTTTTTTTAGTGATGACACGAATTTGGTGCTTCGTGCTTTGATTGTTGTCTTGACCTGTGTTGACAAAAGACCCAATGATCACAATTTTGTTATTTTTATTCATTTCTCAAGTTCATTTTTGCCTCATTTTTGTAGTTCATTTCTTTCTTCTCCAGTTCTTTTTTTTTTTCACTTTCCTCCATTTGTTCTCACCACTCACAATTGAGCGTTGCCCCACAGACTAAGGGGTTCAAAGGTTATAAGTGCTCACCATCTTCTTCCACAGGCTGGAACCAGTAGACTATTCTCATCATAGTTATATTGCGTCTTCTCCACAAGAAATAGGAACTGGCCAGTGTTACTAGCAAAACCAGCATGACACAAGCTACAGCAATACCCAGGAATACCCGTTCTTCGCCATCTGAACCTGTCAATAATCAATAAGGTAAGATGTAAGGGCATTTGGTGGTGTCAGGCGTGAATTGTGTGTGTTTGGTGGTGTCAGGTGTGATATGTGGATGTTTGGTGGTGTAAGGTGTGGTATGTGGTGTCTGGTGGGATCAGGTGTGATATGTGGTGTTTGGTGATGTCATATGTGATAATTATGTGGTGTTTGGTGGTGTCAGGTGTGATATGTGGTGTCTGGTGGTGTGAGGTGTGATATGTGGGTGTTTGGTGGTGTCAGGTGTGATATGTGGTGTTTGGTGGTATCAGGTGTGATGTGTGGTGTTTGGTGGTGTCAGATGTGATGTGTGGTGTTTGGTGGTGTCAGATGTTATGTGTGGGTGTTTGGTGTACACAGCAGGATCATTCTTCTCTCTCAAATTGTGACCACTTAGTTTGGGTCTGTGGGCGGGTCCCGGTGAAAGATTTATTGGGCAGATAATGGCCCAAGACCGTGCGCGTAGCTCTTTCACGCTCCACTGAGCACAGGTAAGGGTGGATTGACAAATCTTGAATTAAACTTTTAGCCGGCGATGTGATACCGATTTAATGATCCACAACTTCCATACCATATGGCGTTTGGAATCAAAGTTTGTACTAACAGACAGAGAAATGTATCTGCTTTATAATTATGCACATTGTTACAGAATTTCACAAGTACATCTTACGATTTTCTCTAAACTCTTATCTGACCCCCTGCAAATTAGAGTGGTGTAAATTTTATGAAGGCATTATATAATACTAACTTTCACATACTTTACATGTATTTCTATCATCCACTAATGGCTCATCTTTTGAAGAAATACCTAAGCAACATAATGGATGTAATGAAGTGGCAACCTATTGTCCCCAGCAGCCACCCACGTTTTTCTCCTACGATGTCAGTGTTTCATTATTGAAATGTCACTGCAGATATTTCTAAAGGGCTGTGATTTAAGAGGAATTTGCCATATTTAAGAGAAATTATAAAAACTTGATATTCTAATGGTATGGTGCCCTTACAAGAACATTCTAATAAAAATTAGTGAGAAGCTGAAATAATACAATATCAAGGGCAGTTCAGAAATACGTGGACATGTATATTAAAGTTACAGGCAGAGGAGCTCAATCTTCGAGATCACACAGATCAAAACTCTCACGAAAAAACGCACCTGAAAGTAGTAGTCGAGAGACATAGAACATGAAATATATGAACTAGCAAAAAATAAACTCCCACTACTTCAAGGACCAGTATATTCCACTCTTGATCAAACCCTAAAGCAGCACAGAATTATCCTCCAGACTTATTCATTTATTGGCAACAAGTGCAAAAAATTGCTCACACTACACAAGTATTCAATGATCTAACAGTGCAAATAGTTCAGGAAACTATGGAATTAATCTAAATCAAAGACACTGTCTAATACACTGAATGAACTATACTCTGTTGTCGATTCCCATATTTCACATAGTAACAGTATATTCCCGAAGAGGTTCCTGATACTGAACACGCCATTAAAATGTACTGGAGCTTTTGTAGAAGAACTAAAGCAGCATAAATTTATCCTAAATTTCATTGTTTTTCATGTTAAATATTTTGGTTTTTGGGTAAGGATTTCATGGTGAGAAAGGTGGACAGCAACTGCATCAATAACATCTGCCATTGAACATCAGGCCAGAGGTATTATCTACACAAAAGACAAACTTAAGTTCATTGTGTCCAGGCACATGGCCAGAAATCTTTCCTGATTTGATTTAAAAAGATCCACCATCCAAACAAAAAAGAAAAGATAGCTGAAATTACTACACCTCCCATTCATGCCCCCTCAATTGGTCTGCTTTGGTTCACAAGAAGAAATATTTGTACTCAAGTTGTTAAACTTCCATTTTCATGCTTTGCTTGATCGAATGGTAAAAGTGCATTTTTTTGGTCATATTATTTGTTTAAATGTCTGTGTAAATAGTGTAAGTTGAGCTTTTTCTTCTGAAATCTTTTGCTGTTTCATGTAACAGTGATTTCTGCATTCGGTACAGTATAAAAGAGTGTGGTATATTTATGCAAGAAGCATGTATACACAGTGTAACCCGGCTATTTGCTTTTCGGATATCCTGCAATATGTTTATGATTCTCAAAAATGTTTGCTAGATGTGTGAATGGTGTTATTACATCTTGGCATGTAAATTAGCTAATTGTCTGACAAATCTCATGTGATTATGCTTTCAATATGTGCAGAGGAAAGAAAATGCATATTTTTTGTAGCGGATTCAATCTGAAAAAATAATGTACATTACAAGGAAATGAAACTTGTTGCCGTAATGCTTACTTCACCATGCTGCACATGAATAATTCCCGTTCATTATAAACATAGTTGTGGGGTGGATTGGACATACACTCCTAAAACCCCAAGCCAGCATCGTTCGACAGGCCCTCAAATGGAACCCTCAAGGCAAACGGAACCGCGGGCGTCCCAAGACAACATGGCAAAGATCAACTGCAAACGAAACAAAAATGCTGGGACTCGCGTGGGGCCAGATCGAGGCCGCAGCCCAGGACAGAGCAAGGTGGAGGACCTTGGTGGAGGACCTATGCCCCACTCCGGTTGAAAGGGTAAAAGTCAAGTAAGTCATAAACATGGTTGTAATTATGGGAATGCATGCTAAATTGTATTTTTTAAAATCAAAATGATAAAACATTAATTTTTTAAAGATAATTTTGGTGACCCATTTCTGCTAACAAGGGAAGTACATCTGATTAAAAACACTAGGTATTTTATTTACCACATAAAAAGCCGAATTCTTGAAGTTTCTTTCATACTTTGGGTGTATGTGAGAGTTGTACCTTTGGAGAGATATTGCCACTTGAACTCTTTGAGAATAGCGAAAAAATGCCAAACTGACATGGAAAAATCAGCTGAGGGCAGTCAAGTGCAACGAAAACCCATTATTGAGCCGGTCAGGGTGATGGCCGTAACTTGATATGCCACTAACAGGAGTGGGCCATCAAACTAAGTGCTCAGAAAGATGCCGCTGTGTGTAGTCAGGCATGATCTGTGGGTGTTTAGTGGTGCCAGGTGTACTATGGGGTGTTTGGTGCTGTCAGGTGTGATGTGTGGTGTTTGGTGGTGTCATGTGTGATATGTGGGTGTTTGGTGTAGACAGACATGATCTGTGTGTGTTTTGGTGGTGTCAGGTGTGATATGTGGGTGTTTGGTGTTGTCAGATATGATATGTGGGAGTTTGATGGTGTCGTGTGTGATATGTGGGTCTTTTGGTGGCGTCAGACATGATCTGTGGGCGTTCAGTGGTGTAAGGTGTCATCTATGGGTGTTTGGTGGTGTCAGGTGGGATATGCGGGTGTTTTGTGGTGTCAGGTGGGAACTGTGGGTGTTTGGGGGTGTCTGCTGTCACCTGTGGGTGTTTGATAGTGTCAGGTATGATCTTTGGGTGTTTGGTGGTGTCAGATGATTTATTCGTGTTTTCATGTCCACGTGAACTTTTATGGGTGTTTGACAGTGTCAGGTTTGTGGGTGTTTAATGATGACAAGATTATCGCGGTCTGTGGATCTTTGATGATAACAAACGCGACCTGTGGGTGTTTGGTTACTTCATGGTGACAACCGTGATCCATCTGTATCTGATAATGACATGCAAATGTTTGCTGAATACAAGGGAGATCTATGGGGTTTTGGTGTTTCAGGTGTGATCAGGTGTTTGGTAGTGTCAGACATGATCAGTGGGTCCATGGTGACACCATTTAAACGTGATCTGTGGATGTTTGGTGATAACAAGCGGGACTTGTGGTATTTGTGTTTCAGGCGTGATCTGTATGCCTTTGGTGGTGTCAAACGGAGTCTATGTGTATTTGGTGATATCAAGCATGGTCTATGGATGTTTGATAATGTCAAGCTTGGTCTATGGTTGACTAGTGATGTCAAGCTTGGATGTTTGCAACTGCTCCCAGAAATACTATGCGTTTACAGTTAAAGGGGAATAATTTTGTGCGTCACTGTGAAAGAAACAATTCTTTCAAAGTTCATCCTTTGACTTTAGGTCTGCAGTAAATAAATAAATATAAAATATAGATTTTCCTTTTCCCAATATAACGATGACAAAATCAGAGAACATTTGGTGTGACACATTTAACCTATGTATGTACCAAGATAGAATCACACATCTAGCACACGTGTATAAGAACGATAAAACATAACACCGGATACCAATTAAACAATAGTAGAGGCAAACAGTATAAAACTTGCATAAACATCAATTATACGTTAATATTGTGCCGAATGCAGATTTGGCATGGCAGAAATTTTATAAAATGGCAACTGATTTAAGAAAACAACAACAACAAAACACTCCTCTGACGTTATTTATACATTCTACTTAAAAAAACTACACATCAAATGTGTTATGGAGCTGACCTAGTGATGTTTGATACAAGTTGATCTCCACCTTGCTCACCATCAAACCTTTACTACTACTATTTCCTATTGCAACCATTGGTGCTTAATCCTTTACCTAAACCAAAAACATTTCATATATAATGGCCGGTGTTCCTCCTGAACAAAACAACAACAACAACAACAACAAAGGAAAATTGTTGCTGTTTCAATTTTTCTGAAAAAAAAAAAAGAACGACAAAAAACAAACAAGCTTTACGCACCGCTGAAACACAGAAGAAATTCGGATGTTCAATGTTGGAAAGTTATTCAGGCAGAATTATTATTGTGTGACTGTGTGAAATACGGGAATCAGCAGCTGGCTAAAGTTTATTTAGCGTATTTAAATATAATATTTATTTACGATGGTTGCCGCTTTCAAGTCGATCCCTTTACCTTAACATTTGTGATTTGGGATAGTTTTTGCAATGGTTCCCGACACGTGACTTGCCCTGCATGATAAGCCTATGGGAATTTCTGTGTTTCTTCACGGTTTGATCAAGAGTGGCACATACTGGTCTTTGTCGCTGTAGACATTTTTCTATGCTAGTTCCTAACCACACATGGAGAGAGAGAGAGAGGCGTTGGGGATTGATGGACGGGGCTGGTGAATGAGCGAGAGAGAGAGAGAGAGAGAGAGAGAAAGAGAGAGAGAGAGAGGGCGAGAGAGAGAGAGAGAGAGAGAGAGCGAGAGAGAGAGAGAGAGAGAGCGAGAGAGAGAGAGAGAGAGAGAGAGAGAGAGAGAGAGAGAGAGAGCGAGCGAGAGAGAGAGCGAGAGAGAGAGAGAGAGAGAGAGAGAGAGAGAGAGAGTGAGAGAGAGAACTTCAGCTTCTCGTTATGTCACCACGATTATTTTTTTTCCCCTTTTTTTTTTTTCATATTGTTATGTCTACTGTAAGAATCACCACCCTCGACTTTAATTTGAACATATTTGTGAGATCCCTTAGCGTCTTAATAAATTTCCCACATTGAAGTTTCAACTCTACATATTCTTTGCCACTTCTATACCAATGTTATCATAAATATTTTCATTCCAAATGAGTATTAATTTCACCCCCCCCCCCTTTTTTTTTATACTAAATCCAGTGCAAGCAAGGTGAGACAATGTTTTCAGTATCAGTGCCAGCCATTGAAGCTTGAATGAAAATCTTGTAATCAGACGGCGTTGGTCCTCCTGCCATATCAAGAGTTTCAAGATTTCCTGGGTACGATGATCTGTAAATCTAGCACTCTTTTGCATAGCTGCCTTGTCACCATGCAAACTTTCGTGTAACTGCGCAAAAACCTTAAAAAATCAACATTCCTATTAAATATGGCACATTGTCATTCCTGTTAAACCACAGACTTTTTGAAAAGTTTGCAGTGACATATCAGCAAATACACTGAAATCAAGGGAGATAAACGCGGGAATCTACTGGGGCAAATAGTTGCCGCCCCCTGCGTGCTCCGTAATCCTCCCCAGATATTCCTTTTAAAACAAAAAACAAAAAAACTGGGCGATTTATAGACACTGGGAGCAGTACCAAAGACGATGAAAATTCACATTTTGTCATTCTTGCATAAACTTTACAGCACTCTAATATGCCGGGGATCAGGTAATGATCTGGGGGAGCGGAAAAAGTACCGTCCTGTTTCTGACACCCAGTCATTATGTGCATCATTACAAAGCAGATGAATTTCTCTGTCTGTTAGTCCAAACTTTGATTTCATTCAGCTTGGGGAAACTGATTCCTTTTGATGTCATCATGCATGAGAAATTAGAGTTTTCATTTCAGATTTGCCAAGCCTGTCGTCCCTGCGCTAGGTGTACACTGAAAGAGTTACAGACAGGCAGATGGACCCCTGTTTTAACAAATCTATCACCGGTCCCGCCCACAGGCCCAAGCTAAATGGTTGCATTATAGACAGAAGATGTGCTTTGCAATCTGTGGGTGTTTGGTGGTGTCAAGTATGATCTGTGGGTCTTTGATGGTGTCAGACGTGGTGTGTGTTCATACAAATATAATGAGACAAACACCCGTGTTGGCGTGACTAGAGTGAACATAAAGTATAGACAAGAAATCAAATGAGAAGACGAGATAACAATTCACTTGGTTTTTCCGGCTCCTCCGTCGTTCTGATCGTTGAGCAGTTGACACCTGTGTAACCAGAATCACAATAGCAGATAGGTTTGCCGTCGTTGAAACTGCATTCGCCAAACGTGCCACAGTCCAGCGGACATCTCGTACGACAGAACAGATCTGCAGATATAGCCATGTTTTGGTAAAACGCACATTTTCAGCATACATAAAAATCTTCAGATTTTGGATATTCAATTCTCATATATCCATCCATCCATCCATCCATCCATTCATCCATCCATCCATCCATCGACTCACCTGTCCACTCTCCATCCCTCATCTATCCACTTGTTCATCGATTTATCCACCTGTCCCCCCAAGTCCATTTACTCATTCACCCATCCATTCATCCACCTATCCACTCATCCAACTATCCACTCATCCACCCATCCACTCCTCCACCTATCCACTCATCCACCCATCAACTCATCCACCAGTCCACCCATCCACCCATCCATCCATCCACCCATTCATCCACTTATCCATCCATCTATCCACCCATCCACCCATGTATCCATCCATATACACACACACAAAAGTGTTCAAAGGGCATTGAGATTACCGATGTAACCCGGCAGACAATGACAAGCTGGTCCTCCGCTCTCCAATGAACAATTACCGTAAGCACACACAAAACCAGGAAAACATATCCTGGCAGCCAAGGGAGGCAAGTCATCTAAATGTGCCCAGGGGTCCATTTCTGTACCAGTGGCGGATGACGATTTAGATGTTGTTTGGGTATACTCCACACTGACTGAAGTAGCTGCAGAGACATATATTCATAGAGATACCTGAACCAGTTATTGATGACGTTACTCACAACAAAACCTTTCATCCATTATGTGTTAACAACATTAAACAACATCATACAATCTACCTACAGTAACATCACACACGCTACCTACAATAACATCATACACTCTATCTACAATAACATCTTGCATTCTACCTACAATAGCATCATACACTCTATCTACAATACGATCTTACACTCTATCTACAATAACATCGTACACTCGAGCAGTACCATGAGCCGCTTAGTTTTTCAGCACAAAAAGTCCAAGATCAAGAACTAATGGGAGAGCTTGTGTTGCTACAGACACCAAGGCCTGGCACAGAGTTCAGTTACTCAAATCTGGGCATCTAAAATAAACCATTACTCAAATTTTTGAATCCCCGCGAGACAGACATGGACAACACACATGCTAATATGGGGGGTGCTTGGTGGCGTCAGGTGTAAATCTGTGCGTATTTGGTCATGTGTGTCTACTGGTGGTGTCAGGTGTAAGTCACTGGATGTTTGATGGTATCAGGTGTAAATCTGCCGTGTTTCGTGATGTCATATGTAAATAATTATGGGTGTTTTGGTGGTGCCAGATGTGATTTGTGGGTGTTTGGTGATGTCAGGTGTTGTATGCGGGTGTTTGGTGGTGTCAGGTGTGATCTCTGGGTGTTTGGTGGTGTCAGATGTGATCTGTGTGTGTGTTTGGTGATATCAGGTGTGATTTGTGAGTTTTTGGTGGTGTCAGATGCGAGTTTATTTGGATAATAATTTCAAGAGAGGTAAACAAATGTGTTGGCTTGGCATGGAATGTGCACAAGAACAGAAAATGATGAACAAATAAGAAGAAATAATCACTCACTTGTTTCTTCCTCCGTCCTTGGCTGTGAGCAGTTGATGCCCGTATAGCCAGGATGACAATGGCAGACAGGTTTGCCGTCGTTGAGTCTACATTTGCCAAACATGCCACAGTCCAGATTACATTCAGTGTGACAGAACACATCTGGGTAGAAATGAAATAGTTTCATTACAGGACATAACCACCTGAACCTTACTTACACATCTACAGAAACATTTTGTGTAGCCGCCAGACAAAATAAGGCACATTTCGGCACTACACAATTCGAGAACATCTCTAAAAGGCACCGGAGGGTAAATTTTATCGATTTTGTGTATTCAATATTTTAAAAAAGTTTAACCTCTTTACTATTCCTTTTCGAAATGATAATCCCGTTTGAGAAGGGTAAATGCCTCAAAATTGACTTTGAATTGAGTCATCATCAATAATTTTGTGGTTGAGTCTCTTCCTGTCTTTGATAGGCCATATCTTTTCTGCCAATTCAATTACAGCAATATTTTTTTTACCAAATGAAAGGCCTTTGAATAAGCTTTTTGATAACACCAATATTTCCATACCACCAAAATGCACGAAGTGCCTCATTTTGTCAGGTGCCTGCACATTTTATCTTCAATTTTCTTCCATAACAATCCACCAGTCCATTTCTCCACAAACCTATCCATTGATTCATCCACCCTTCCATCCCGCCACCCATCCACCCATCCAACAAACCAACCATTCATCCAATAATCGATTAGCGCATTCATCCACCCATCCAACTATCCACCCACCCACTCATTCATCCACCCATCCATAAATCTTTCCACTTATCGATCCACCTATCCAATCTCCATCCATCCATCCATCTACCCTACACAACAATCCACTTGTTCGTTGATCTATCCCCTGTCCGTCAGGTGCGTCTCCTCGTCCATCCATATATCCATCCATCTATCTTACACGTCTTCAACTCCAACTACCCATCCATCCATCCATCTATTTTCATCCATCATATTCAATCAAACACATGTCTCCATTTATCAATCTACGACCAGATCTATCCACGTATCCAACTTTCCACCTATTTATCCGTCAATCTACACACCCACCGATCTACTCATCCAACAATCCACTCATCCACACATCTAACCACCCTGCCATCCACCCATCCGCGCCTTAAAACTAGCTACTCATTAACCCATCCACTCATTAATGCATTGATTGATCCAGCCATTCATCTATCCACCCATCCACTCATCGACCCATCCATCCATCCACCAATCCATTCATCCACCCAATCACCCATCCATTCATCCATCCATCCATCCACCCATTCATCCATCCGACCATCCATCCACTCATCCACCCATCCACCCACCCACCCATCTATACACCCATCCATTCACCCTTCCAAACATCCATCCATCCATCCAGCCATCTATTAATTCATCCAGCCATCTATTAATTCATCCACTCATACGCCTACACACACACAAAAGTGTACACAAAAAAAAAGAAATTACCGATGTAACCCGGCAGACAATGACAAACTGGTCCTCGGTTCTCCAGTGAACAATTACCGTAAGCACACACAAATCCAGGAAGACATATCCTGGCAGCCAAGGGAGGCAAGTCATTTAAATGTGCCCAGGGATCCATTTCTGAACCACTGGCGGAAGTAGCTGCAGAGACATAGATTCATATAGATACCTGAACTAGTCATGGCTGACATTACTCGTGTGGTCAGTTTGGCGGTGTCAGGTGTGATATTATGAGGCTATTTCGTGGTGTTAGGTGTGATTTTTGTTTGGATAATTACTTTAAGAGAGGTAAACAAATGTGTTGGCATGGCACGGAATGTGAGAAGGTAATGAACAAATAAGAAGAAATAATCACTCACTTGTTTCTTCCTCCGTCCTTGGCTGTGAGCAGTTGCTGCCCGTATAGCCAGGATGACAAAGGCAGACAGGGTTGCCGTCACTATCAAGTCTACATTTGCCAAACATGCCACAGTCCAGAGGACATTCAGACTGACAGAACAGATCTAGGTAGAAAGGAAATAGTTTCATATTACGGTAGACGAGTCATACACGAAACACACTTACAGATCTACAGAGAATTTTCATCTTCAACTTTCTTCCATCACAATCCACCCATCTATCCATCCATCCATCACTTCATTCATCCATCAGTCCGTGGGCCTATCCATCCATACATTCATTTTTTATCCATTTATTCGACGATCCATCAATCTATTGATCCATCCATTCCGAGCATCACACCCGTCCCTCCTCCATCTACAGATGTACCCAATCCACATACCTATTCACTCATCCACCCATCCATTAATATATCCATCCATATATCCACCACTTCGAGCCAGTCAATCACCCATCCATCCACGAACCCTATCCATACATCCATCCATGCATCTAGCCACCCATCCACCCATCCATCCATTCAGGCATCCACCCATCCACAAGTCCATCCATCTACCCATACATCCACAAATCCATCTATCTACGGATTCATCCATCCACCCACCCATCCATCCATTCACGTATTCATCCATCCAATCATCCATCCATCCATCAATCTACCCCCCAATCCATCCAGCCATCATTTTCTATCCACCAGTCCACCCGTCCTGCCATCCACCTGTTCATCCATCCAGCCATCCAGCCATCCATCCATGCACTAATCCACCCATCCATCTAAACATCCACCCACAGATCTATCTATCCACTCATCCACCAGTCCATCCATGTACACATCCATCCATCCACCCATTCACCCATCCTTGCTTCCACCCATCCACCCATCCATCCATCCATCCACCATCCATCCATCCATCCATCCATTAATCTATCCACCCATGTATCCATACATATACACACATATACACAAAAGCGTACAAAGGACATAATGAGATTACCGATGTAGCCCGGCAGACAATGACAAGCTGGTCCTCCGCTCTCCATTGAACAATTACCGTAAGCACACACAAAACCAGGAAAACATATCCTGGCAGCCAAGGGAGGCAAGTCATCTAAATGTGCCCAGAGGTCCAGTTCTTTACCAGGGGCGGATGACGATTTAGATGTTGTTTGAGTATACTCCACACTGACTGAAGTAGCTGCAGAGACATATATTCATAGAGATACCTGAACCAGTTATTGATGACGACACTCACAACAAAACCTTTCATGCATTAGGGTAGGCACACAAAGGCCACCGGATTCGTTTACCGAGCCACTAAGCACTAAAGGTGAGAAGAATTGCACTATATAAACGGACCGAATCTGGGTGGGCTCTATGTGCAGTTGTTGAAATTATATAGTGCAATTCTTCTCACCTAAAGCGCCTAGTGGCTCGGTGACCGAATTCGGTGGCCTTTGTGTGGCTACCCTTGCATACAACAACACCATACACTCTACCTACAATAGCTGCTGTTAGCGGGACAAAATGTTTTACATAGAAAGTTATAGTTGGACAATGAACACAACTTAGTATTTTCTCTATTGCTCTGTAATTAGGATACGCCGATCTAACAGCATCCATCTAGTCATCTACAAAAACATCGTACTTTCTGTCAATACCGGGTTGTGTTGCAGCCCCCCCCCCCCCCCCGCCCCCCACCCCAAAATAATAAAAAATTCAAGGTGAAGAATTGGAAGTAGAATGGATACTGCTAGAGTCAAGCCCCTCATAAAATTCAGACGTTCAAATCTTGGCCTCTAAACTGAACAATTACTATGAACAGAACAGATTCTAGATCTTTCTGAAGTTTTCAATATTAGTGTCTGTATGTTGCAAGTTCCAGTTGAATTTAGTTGATTCTGTCTATTGTAAATTCTAGTTAAATATTTTAAATTCTGTATGTCATAAAGTCTATTTTAAAGTTGTAGAGTCTGCTTGTCGTAAGCTCTGGTTAAATTTTGTAGATTCTGCATTTTGTAAATTCTTGCTAAGTGTTGTAGATTCCGCACGTTGTAAGTTCTAGTAAAATGTTGTAGATTCTGCATGTTGTAAGCTACAGTTACATGTTTTAGATTCTGCTTGTTGTAAATTCTAGTTAAATATTGTGGATTTTGTATGTTGTAAGTTCTAGTGTAATGTTACAGTGTCTGGTGAATAATAAAGACCTGGACAGATCATCACCTGTGTCAAGAGCAAGGGAAATGACCAAAGTCTGGACTAGGAAATCTCCTAACATCATCGGCTGTTTCAACATTTTCTCCAGTTGTTTGAGGTTCGAGTGGTGACAAAAATTGGCAGTCGCTGTAAATAATTGGACAATACACTCAGGTGGGCGTGTCACTAGTTGTCTCCCCTGGCCTATGGAAAAAGATTGTGTATGTTAAAAAAAAAATTGAATGTCTAATTGGGCCGCTACCTAGAGGCACCTAGCGGCCTGAATAGAGTTTTGTCTATTAGGGCCTCTAGGTAACGGCCTGAATAGAGCCGGCAAAAAAAAATAAAAAATGATTGGGTCGTTCTTTCGTGTCGCTCTCAAAACCGTGCCGCTTTCTGCCTCTCCACTTGAGACTTTGTCTTATGTCCATTTCTTGATCACCAAAGAAACTTTTGGTTGTACAAAATGTTCATCCCAAAGAGCATTTCCACAAAAACCATTCACTTAAGATGAAATTTTCAAACACAGAATATCGATGATACTCAATGCTAATTCGATATCTCAGTGATGACATTCAAGAAAAACAAAGCAAATCCCAGAAAATATAAATTTTTTCCAAGAAAAGGGTGGTCTCTAATCAAATGTTAGGTGGGTAAAAATTCAGTCCTTTCACATTTTAATCGTACAGTTCGTATGATTCGTATTATTACGAGTATTATGTCTTTTTTAATAATAGTAATTACAATAATAATGGAGATCATTTATATACCGCCTAATCCAGACGAGTTTGCTCTAGTCGCTTTACAGAAAGTCTTGTTCTCTCCATTTGCATCTCTTTCACTCTCTCTTTCCTTCTCTCACCCTCTTTCTCTCACTCTCTCTATCTCTCTCTATCTCAGAGCAGATTGTAACGCAGCCTGTTAGGCGCAGTTCACAACTCACAACAGTTCACAAGTCACAATCTAAAGTATTATAATATTATTTGAATATATATTATATAATATTTATTTAATAATGAATTATAAATTTTCGTTGGTGATATGGGGGGGGGGGGGTGATAGGGATAGATTTTAATCTATTAATTTTAATTTCAATCTGATATATTTTGAAGTTCAGGTTTCATATTGTTCCTGCAAGTTGTTTGCAGTGTGAAATGTACGATGAGGCCGCAGGAGCTGTGATCCCACACATTAGTTTATCTTGTTCGGAGAATAGCCATCTAGTTATCAAAACCTTTAGGATTTAATCATTACTTCAGTGATGCTTTTTTGATAATAAGTTGAGTAGTTTATTGAATGGCACTGGATATTTATAACACAAGATTGTAGAATCATAGTTTCGTTTGTGGAATCACAGTTTGGATAGTAGAATCACATGTTTGAAAACTGCTAATTTTCTGGGCACTAACATTTAAATCATGGCATCAATTGAAGAAATAACATATTAAATATCTTCCTGTTGACTCTGTTCACTCAATGATATCCTCGACTGGCGTCAACTGAGGGACTGAAACTTGCCAAGTTAATTAAAATGTGCTGAATTTTAGGATATCGTAATTATGTGTTTGTTTGTTTGTTTTCTCCATGGAGATGACAGGTATTAATTGAAACCCTTCCAAGTTTGTTTGGACAGCAAGCACGAGTTTCTGTTTTCTGGATAGAAGGGGAGGGGAGGGGGCGGTGAGATAGAGAGGTGAATGTACCACGAATGCAAAAGATGCACTCTTTCTAAGCGGTAGATCTCAGCATCCACCGTGCTTAAAAGCCATATTTTGCTGAGACTAGTGAGAGAAGCAATTGCTGACAGAACAGCTTTGCTTCAGTTTACGATAATTTTTTCATTGATATCCAGCTGAATAGAATCGTGGAGTCGTGGAGTGACATTATCCTGTCAACATGATTTTTTTCTTTTAAGAGCAGTTGAATGGTACATATGCATGGCCAAAGAAAGTTGTACAACAAAAATCAAAGAAATATTATTTTTTAAGGTCTCCTCACATTGGTCAGTACTGGGCCTTTTCTTGTCTACTATAACAGTGAAGTGAAGAATGGAGACAAACAGTTTAAAAGAAGCACACAATAACTTCTGTCTTGACCACAGTTGCAGCCTTAATACTGCTCCTCTATAGCTGCAGGAATGTTTGATTCATCCATGCAAAACCAGATAACAGTTTGCGAAGTGTTGACCAGTCTTTTTGTTTTAACTTTTACATAATACTTGTGTGCCTATAAAGTTTTGAAATGAAAATATGTGCCTCTCAGCCAGGACTAATGTTCTGCATCACTGCTGCCGTAAAACGTCATAAAACTAAAAATCCTCTCTCATATTTTTAACATTGTCATCTGTTACCGTTTATTTTCACACATGTTTATTTTGTTTTCAGTTTATTTTAGCATGCGCTGACCACAGACTAATAAATTAACCAGACTGGAAACACGAGCTTCGGGCTGTGTCGTTTTTTACGGAATTTCCCGAGCGGGGGCCGCATAACCAACATGGCCGCCGCTCGGGAAATTACGATTCTAGTTCTATCTGCAGTAGAAATTTCTTTTTATTTGTCAAGATTGGTTATACATGTATTAATTTCTTGGTGCGGAACCAAACTTCCGCGTTCAATAGGCGCGTCAAAATGGTGTCATTCAACATTGTAGCTATGCTGAAGCGTCGGTCGTTAGCGTAAACCTAATGTGGCGGATGGTTCATGACCTTTCGCTGTTTTGTGACGTCACACAGTGGGATCATCCAGTCTGTATATTTTATTAGTCTGTGGCGCTGACTGCCTTTCAGCCTCGTTTTGGAGAAAAGCTCAACAAATATATAATTCCACATTGCGCCAACAATTAAATGAGATGACAGTATGAAGCAGTGCGAGCATAATCCAAATAAAATCTTAGATTAAGTTTTGCATTTCACAGCCAGAATTTGACAAGCTGACTTAAAATTTGTCTAGCTATTTTAACTCTTGTGTTTACGGTGATGTGACTCCACAACGGGACGACATAGGGTGAAATTATTCAACACTGCATGGGTATAATGGCTTAAAATGTAGCTCTAAACACAGATAAGGATCTCATTTATACAACCAAGTCACCTTTGGCATTGCCCATTCAATAAATTCAGAGTTTTCATAAACGCCAATGTGTTCCTAACCATGCGTGAACACTGACGTGACTCCATACCAGAAAATCGCAAGGGCTGCTATTGATAGGCAGTTGAGTGTAGCTGCTTGATAATGATACCACAAAAATCATCTTGTTTCACATGCTGGATCTAAGAATAACAGGGTTTTGTGGCCTTAATTTCTTCACTTTTCCTTCTCAAGACCAAAAGAATGAGAAAACTAGCACCAAACAGTGTCACGATTAAGGTTGATGACCTTGTACGCCACGAGTATAGAGGGGGTAAACTTAATAGGGGAGAAGGGGAGTTTTTTTAAAGTTGTTGACTAGCATGAAAGATTACTATCACGAGGAAGGTCGGTGGCCTTGTGCGCCACGAGTCTAGGGGGGTGAGCTTAGCAGGGCAAAACACGGTTTTTAACATTGTTGACGAGCGTGGATAGATACACACGACTCGCTTTAAACTAGTCGCGTGTGCAAAAACCTCGGGAGTATAAATAGAGGAGAAGCTCGACACATGAGGTTCCCAAATTATTCGTTCCTAGAGGAAGACGCAGCAAGAAGTGGTCCGGGCGACAGGTGGAAGGTCGTGCCATGGGGACCAGGGGTGTCATGTATGTGAGGAATCTATGAAGTTCCCAAGTTATTCATTCCTAAAAGGAAGACGCAGAATTTATCGGTCCGGGCGACAAGTGGAAGGTCGTGCCAGTGGGGACCAGAAGTGTTAGGTGTGTAAGGGATCCATGATGTTCACATGTATTTCCCAATAAGAAGAATTTAATCGGTCCGGGCGACAAGTGGAAGGTCGTGCCATGGGGACCAGAAGTTGAGGAGTTCTGATGATAGGATGGGAACCCATCAGAAGCTCGTGATTTGCGATGGCGGGTGTGAACCGTCGATGTGCTGTGTGTGTTTGCAGAAGAAGAGTCTTTGAGGACGGGCTGATAAACCCTCAAGGAGCTAGTAATCTACGATGGCGGGTGTGAACTGTGTGTTCTTATTTGTGTGAAGCCAGGGACGTCTGTTTCCCCTTTTATCGTCGAAGTTAGAGATCTAGAAAGGATCGTGTGAACTCTGGAGACGTGAAACTGCATCAACGAGGAGGGCAGCTGTTGACAGAGACTATTAAGTATACGTAGTTAAGTTTATAGACAGAGGGATTAGATCTAGATGTGAAACGGGCAATAGAGAATAGCCATGATCCCCAAGAGTAAATTTGAAGTATCTGTTTTTGTGATTATGTATGTGATTATCATGAGTTGAATGTTTTGACATAAGTTTTGTCATGCATTTATAATTAAATATCGTTTAATTTAAATTTCACTCCATGTGTCCGTTGATCGCTGGTCTGCTTGCTTGGCTTGTTAGCTGGGTTTGAAAGGTAAATAAGTTAGGTACTCATCACACACGTGGTCGTGACCATCTTCACGCACGTGATCGTGACAATTGGGGGCTCGTCCGGGATTTGAAAGTTGAATTGATAGGATCTAACTCGTCCGGGATTTAAACTCATTGTGACATACGAGTAATTGATGTAAATAAATAGGGCGCATATAATTCGTACGGGATCTGGATTTGATCGTAAATTGATAGGACTTGAATCGTCCGGGATTTGAAAGTTTAGGACACAAAGGAGTGTTTTTCCAAGTTGTAGAAATATTTTTATAAGTCAGACCGGCGGCCATGGAGATAAATACCTTTCTAACGTCACCCAGACCGGAGGATTTGTTAACCTTCAGGAAACCGGAGTTATTGACGATTAGTAAGAGATTAGGACTCGATTATGTGAAAGCTAGCTTAAGAAAAGCAGAAATATCGAGATATATTGCTGAGTATCATGTGGATGATGATGTGTTCGAAGAAAACGACCTAGCTCAGTTTGAAACTATGGCATCAGCAACTGAAGTTAATATTGAGTTACAGAAAGAGAAGATGCGGATCGAGCTAGAACAGAAAAAGCTAGAACACGAGGCACGGGAGAAAGATAAAGAAAGACAAGAGAAAGATAAAGAAAGACAAGAGAAAGATAAAGAAAGACAAGAGAAAGATAAAGAAAGACAAGAGAAAGATAAAGAAAGACAAGAGAAAGATAAAGAAAGACAAGAGAAAGATAAAGAAAGACAAGAGAAAGATAAAGAAAGACAAGAGAAAGATAAAGAAAGACAAGAGAAAGAAAAAGAAAGACAAGAAAAAGAAAAAGAAAGACAGGCGCAAGAAAAAGAGAAAGAAAGAGATAGACAGGCGCAAGAAAAAGAGAAAGAAAGAGATAGACAGGCGCAAGAAAAAGAGAAAGAAAGAGATAGACAGGCGCAAGAAAAAGAGAAAGAAAGAGATAGACAGGCGCAAGAAAAAGAGAAAGAAAGAGACAGACAGGCGCAAGAAAAAGAGAAAGAAAGAGATAGACAGGCGCAAGAAAAAGAGAAAGAAAGAGACAGACAGGCGCAAGAAAAAGAGAAAGAAAGAGATAGACAGGCGCAAGAAAAAGAAAAAGAAAGAGACAGACAGGCGCAAGAAAAAGAAAAAGAACGGGAAAGACAACATGAGCTAGAAAAAGCCAGATTGGGTGTTACTAGTAGATCACATGAACCTAGTTTTCTAGCGAGTAGAGAAGTAAGATTGGTTCCCCCCTTTAATGAGAGGGAAGTGGATAAATACTTCCAACATTTTGAGAAGGGGGCCCTTGGTCTGAACTGGCCCAAACAACATTGGCCATTAATGTTACAGAGTGTAATAAGGGGTAAAGCACAACAGACCTTTTCGGCCCTTTCCATGGAAGACGCGGGGGATTATGACCGTGTGAAGGACGCAATATTAAAAGCGTATGAATTAGTGCCTGAAGCATATCGGCAAAAGTTCCGATATTATAAAAAAATTGACAGTCAAACCTATATTGAGTTTGCTCATGAAAAAGAGGTATTTTTTGAGAGATGGTGTTCCTCGGTGGAGGTATGTAAAGATTATGAAAAGCTTAAACAGCTCATATTACTAGAGGACTTCAAAACGGGAATCCGTGATGAAATAAAGACGTACCTCAATGAGAAAGAGACAAAGACGTTGCAAGATGCCGCAAAACTGGCTGACGAGTTTACATTAACTCATAGAAGTAGATTTGGGCTCAGTAGACCGGGTAGAGTTCAGGATAGGAGGTCCGTAAATGATATTGCTGGCGATCCGAGGGGAGTCAAGATTGAATTCCCGCGGAGATCCAGTAGTTTCGATGGGAGAAGACCTGGTCCTAGTGGGAAAGATTATCATTTCCAGAGAAGAGATTGGAGGAACGAGGGATCAAGATGTAATAACTGCGGGAGATTGGGCCACAGAAGCTGGGATTGTCGTGCTCTTGGAAAAAAGAAGACTGGCCCTATAGCTTTTGTGGGAGGACCGAAAGTTAGAAACGCTCCACAGCCTCGTAACCCAGTGAAGTTAGAGACCATACGGGAAGAGTTTCTGCCATTTGTGTCAGAGGGTCTAGTGTCCCTTGGGGAAAATTCCACCCCCACACCATTAAAAATATTGCGGGATACTGGATGTTCCCAGTCCCTCCTGTTAGATTATGTTCTAGATTTTAATGATGATTCAAATACTGGAGAAGTTAGTCTTATACAGGGTATAGAGGGAGTCTTTAGCTCTGTACCTTTGCATAAAATTTATTTGAAGTCAGACTTTATAACAGGTCGAGTGGTAGTTGGACTTAAGTCTGGTTTGCCAATAGAGGGAGTATCTCTGTTGTTGGGAAATGATCTTGCCGGTGCTAGGAAGATACCTACTGTGCAGTTGACTTCAAAACCTAGTACTGATGACGAAAGTGAAGATACAAATATATATCCTTCATGTGCGGTGACTCGAGCTATGGCTAAAAAGGAAGAGCAGTCAGATGACCGTGAAGAGATTTGCAAAGAAGATAGGTCGACGGAATCCAGTGTAGATCATTCTTATGATCTTTCTAATACTTTTCTAGGATCCATATTACATGAAGAAGATGTCAGTCATTCCGATGTTATGCGGGAAGATAAGAATTTATCATATGATAGAGACCAGTTAATTAAAGAACAAGGCCTAGATCCTAGCTTACAGCCATTGCAGGATCAAGTTCTGAGCGACGAAGAACTTAATAAAGTACCAAAAGGGTACTTCATAAAAGATGGAGTACTTATGAGAAAATGGAGACCCATTGATGTCCGCGCAACGGAAGAGTGGGCGGTTGTCTATCAAGTTGTGGTTCCAAAACCATATAGGCACGAGATACTTGCCATGGCCCATAATTTACCTCTGGGTGGCCATTTGGGTATAAGGAAGACCAATGACAGGATAACGAGACATTTTTTTTGGCCAGGAATTAACAAGGATGTGGCTTATTTTTGTAATACATGTCACACATGTCAGATAGTGGGAAAACCAAATGCTGGAAAAAGAATGGCCCCTTTACAGCCAATTCCAATTTGTGGGGAGCCTTTTTCTAAGGTTATCGTTGATTGCGTTGGTCCTTTGCCAAAGACCAGCTCGGGAAATCAATATTTATTAACCATAATGTGTACATCCACTAGATTTCCTGAGGCGATTCCTCTTAGGAATATTAAGACACAGAGTATTGTGAAAGCTCTGGTAAAGTTTTTTTCTTTATTTGGATTGCCCAAAGAAATACAGTCTGATCAGGGCAGTAACTTTATGTCGAGACTGTTTAAACAAGTTATTGGTGAACTGGGGACAAAACAAATTAAGTCGTCTGCGTACCACCCAGAATCTCAGGGAGCTTTAGAGAGATTCCACGCTACTTTAAAGAATATGATGAGAACATATTGCTATGATAGCGAGAAATTGGGACGAAGGAATACATTTGCTGTTGTTTGCAGCAAGAGAGTCAGTTCAAGAATCACTAGGATTTAGTCCTTTTGAGTTAGTGTTTGGACATAATGTTCGTGGGCCGTTGGCTCTGTTAAAAGAAAAATGGATCGGTGATGATCCTGAAATGAATGTATTAGATTATGTGCAGAAGTTTAGAGACAGACTGCATAAGGCTTGTGAATTAGCAAAAGAGAATTTGGGATGTGCCCAAGAGAAAATGAAATTTTGGTATGACAGGAAGGCCAGGACAAGAAGTTTTAAACCTGGAGATAAGGTCCTTGTTTTGTTTCCCCTGGAGTCAAATCCTCTCCAGGCTAGATTTTATGGACCCTGTGAAATTGAGACAAAAATTAATGATCTCAATTATATTATAAAAACTCCAGATAGGAGAAAGAGTACACAGTTGTGTCATATTAATATGTTGAAAATGTATCATGAAAAGCCAGTTGAGATTGTTGCTGTAGTGAATGAAGTAGATAATGATATGGACTCACAAGAAGAGACTCAAGATGTACATCTCAGACATGATGTGATATCCCCTAACTTGTCAAATTCTGAGATTTTACAGAATATGGATGGGAAATTACATTATGTGAAATTGCGTCCAAGAGAGCGTTTGAAAAGATTTGGTGTGAGATATCCAGATTTATTTTCTGATGTTGCAGGAATATGATGTACGTATTATACATGTGAAAGGGAGAGAGAATGTAATTGCTGATTGCCTTTCCAGATGTCATTGATGCTATGTATTTGGATTGTTTACCCTTCTTATTTGAATGAAATTTTGTTGAAATGAATTTCTTGTAAAAATTTTGCTCTAGGGATCAAAATTTTGTTTTGTGGGAAGGAGGTGTCACGATTAAGGTTGATGACCTTGTACGCCACGAGTATAGAGGGGGTAAACTTAGTAGGGGAGAAGGGGAGTTTTTTTTAAGTTGTTGACTAGCATGAAAGATTACTATCACGAGGAAGGTCGGTGGCCTTGTGCGCCACGAGTCTAGGGGGGTGAGCTTAGCAGGGCAAAACACGGTTTTTAACATTGTTGACGAGCGTGGATAGATACACACGACTCGCTTTAAACTAGTCGCGTGTGCAAAAACCTCGGGAGTATAAATAGAGGAGAAGCTCGACACACGAGGTTCCCAAATTATTCGTTCCTAGAGGAAGACGCAGCGAGAAGTGGTCCGGGCGACAGGTGGAAGGTCGTGCCATGGGGACCAGGGGTGTCATGTATGTGAGGAATCTATGAAGTTCCCAAGTTATTCATTCCTAAAAGGAAGACGCAGAATTTATCGGTCCGGGCGACAAGTGGAAGGTCGTGCCAGTGGGGACCAGAAGTGTTAGGTGTGTAAGGGATCCATGATGTTCACATGTATTTCCCAATAAGAAGAATTTAATCGGTCCGGGCGACAAGTGGAAGGTCGTGCCATGGGGACCAGAAGTTGAGGAGTTCTGATGATAGGATGGGAACCCATCAGAAGCTCGTGATTTGCGATGGCGGGTGTGAACCGTCGATGTGCTGTGTGTGTTTGCAGAAGAAGAGTCTTTGAGGACGGGCTGATAACCCCTCAAGGAGCTAGTAATCTACGATGGCGGGTGTGAACTGTGTGTTCTTATTTGTGTGAAGCCAGGGACGTCTGTTTCCCCTTTTATCGTCGAAGTTAGAGATCTAGAAAGGATCGTGTGAACTCTGGAGACGTGAAACTGCATCAACGAGGAGGGCAGCTGTTGACAGAGACTATTAAGTATACGTAGTTAAGTTTATAGACAGAGGGATTAGATCTAGATGTGAAACGGGGAATAGAGAATAGCCATGATCCCCAAGAGTAAATTTGAAGTATCTCTGTTTTTGTGATTATGTATGTGGTTATCATGAGTTGAATGTTTTGACATAAGTTTTGTCATGCATTTATAATTAAATATCGTTTAATTTAAATTTCACTCCATGTGTCCGTTGATCGCTGGTCTGCTTACTTGGCTTGTTAGCTGGGTTTGAAAGGTAAATAAGTTAGGTACTCATCACACACGTGGTCGTGACCATCTTCACGCACGTGATCGTGACAACAGTGACATCACAGCCATGGAAATTCCCCAAAATAGAAATAAAGAGTACGTTCGTTTTAGCTTTCTTCTATTGAATAAAATCCAAAAAAGTGAATTTGATTTAGACTGGCGCCATGCGGCCATTTTTAATAACACGAGAGTGGAGACAGACAGACAGACAGGCAGGAGAGGTCTTTTCTTGCCGTCAGATTTAAACAACTAGTGAGTCGTGTACTCGTATCTGGCACGATTTTTACACTTCAAGTTTTAGATTTGCAAATATTTAAGTTATTAAAAATTTAGTATGAAGTGTAGAATTGGTTAGTGTGTGTGTGTGTGTGTGTGTGACAGTGCGAGACAATCGTGGCCTGGACTGGCCGCTCTCTTACGTCCACCTAGGTCACCTTCACTTGTGAAATGGTTTTCTCTTTCTGTCTGGATTCAATTTTGTAGGACTGAGAATTTCTGTTGGTCACGGCCACGCTGAAATTAGTTTCGCTTCCACTTCGTTTATGTTTGTCCAATCTTTTCTCATAAGATGTCGGTGTCGGTGTCGAGTTGGGTCCTTCATGTCTAAAGTCTGAGCTATCTCCAGTTAAAACACTAGAATGGCAATAACGTTGAAAAGACTGAAATGAATTTTGAGATGATGAACTTTTTGGCAGTTGTGGATGGTCAAGTTGCGGATGATGAAGAAAATTGGCTTACCTGATCAGTCCGGGGGTCACGGAATCAATGAGACTGTGCAGTTTCTCCACTCAACTTTTCAATGACTTCAAACAAAATGGAGAGAGAAGAAAAACCAGCAGCAACAACAGTGAAATATTGACCTGGGCGGGTTGGGAGCTGGTGAGGGGATGTATATCTCTGCTAATGTGTCCTTCTGTCAGCCAATACAAGCCCAGTGAAACATAACACGCTACATAAGCCATGCTTCAGGTTACCTCAGCTATTCTCAGGCAGGTAAGAAAGGCAATACCAGCTCAGACAGTCGTGACGAAACAAAAAAGAAATATTCCCCCTCCACCTCACGCCCTTCCCCTCCCCCCGCCAGTGTCCTGAACTGTCTTGCATTGCCAATGGTTCAAAATGAATTTCTGTGTTACTTTGCTTTTCAGTCTGAAGTGCCCACACCTTCCCGGACGTAAACATTTACCTTACCAGGAAGCACTTGAACGCTTGAATGATCCAGTTTCTGATTGGTGGATTGTCGGGACAATTATGTCAACCCATGTCAGAATGACCTGTAGAAAATGGAAGGAGGAAAGTGGGGTGGGTGGAACTGTGGCCTATTCGTGAAACTCGGGTGGCTCAGACGGATGTTTGAAAATTAATGTATCGCCCCCCCCCCTCCCCCCACCCCACCCAACCATCCCACATGTATTCATTAAGTGACACAAATCTAAACATGATAACCTGCCGCCCCCCCCCCCTCCCTGAAAAAAAAAAAAAAACCCCACAATACCACTGGCTCTAGCCTAAGAGACTTGAAAAGTGGCGGCCCAGATCCCAGTTCAGGTCGAATATATATATACATGAAGCATTTTTCTCTCACCTGACAGAATCAACAATCTATGACCATTCGTACCAAACATCACTAGACACATGCACTGATCTAATTAGGCCATTTGTACACGACACTTGTTCTGTCTGTTGAAACCATTGAAGAGTTCACGTACACAAGAGTTTCTCATTATACAATTCTTTGGCTGACCTCTTACCTCTGATCTCTGACCTGCCCTTCAAACTGTGTACCGTGTTTCAGTCTAGTTGGGCGTAAATTATAAATAGATGGTTTCAATGGATTCTTTATTGTGTATCATCCACACAGTTCTGATGAAATACCAAGTCAGATGGGCTGGCCACGTCTTCAGGATGCCAGACAACCGCATCCCGAAGCAGTTGTTCTTCGGGGAGCTCGCCACAGGCAAGCGCTGCCATGGTGGTCCACGAAAGCGCTTCAAAGACAACCTGAAAGTCTCCCAGAAGTCACTAGGCATAGACCACACGTAATGGGAGTCAGCAGTGCTGGATCGCTCCACTTGGCGCGGACTGATCACCAGGGGCGCCAAGTCAGCAGAAAAGACACGGACAGCAGAGGCTGAAAGAAAGCGACGCCACCGAAAAGAGCGAGCGGCCGGCACATCCACTGCAGCCACCCCCCCCCCCCACGCCTGCCCACTGTGTGGGAAACACAGCCGTGCCCGGATTGGACTCACCAGCCATCTCCGGACACACCCAATCCCAACCCCATCATAGAGGGATGTCAGTGGTCCTCATCGCCTACGATGGACGAAAACCATCATTGTGTACTTAAACATAGAGAAAGTGGGAGGATTTTATGGACAATTACTTGTACATGTATTTGTTTCCCTGCCAAAAAAAAAAAAAAAAAGATCTGTTGCTAGACTGGACAATTTTCCTGCAAATACAAAGACTGAGCAGACAACTCTGTGATCTAGAATCTAAACGTTGCGCATGCGTTGAACGAGGAAGCCATAGTTTTTGGGAGCTCCCGATTCTCTGTGATAATTTACAATATATTTCATATTTTATAGCTTTTTGGGCAAATACAGTTTTAAATTTGTCACTTTTGAAGTGTTTTATATATATATTTACAAAATTTAACCCTTGATTGTGGTGTGAGGTAGGTTTTAATTTATATTTCACCGGTAAGTTTCTGTGAGTGTTACACTAGATCTAGATTGATCCAAGATGGCGTCCACCGGCGGATTCTTCAGTCTCACCAGGCTTTTTATTTTAACCATCTTGGCCTTGTATGGCATGATCTGGTCTATTCGGAAAAAGAAACATGATTTAATTGACATTGTAGATCTAGATCTGGAGTCCATCAGGTTTGGTGACATTGAATTGTTCAATTTTAGTCTCCATCAGGCCAGCCTTTTGATTACAAGAGGACAGTCGTTCTTGTCACATAGATCTACTGCCTTATTCGATCTTAGGCAAAGTGAAGTGTCAAGTGTAAAGTGTTTCAGAAACAGGTATGCATGGTTATCAGCATTATTATTTTTATCAGGGGATTTACAGCTGAACCCAGGGCCTACTGGCCGTCATGTTAAGTACCCATGTGGAGTGTGCCATGGACCTTGTAAGTGGAACCAGAAGGCTGTTGCCTGTGAGTCTTGTCACATCTGGTTTCACACGAAGTGTATGATTATGAATTCCATAGTATACGAAGCCTTGGCAATACCAGTTTATCATGGCATTGCTGTTCCTGTGGATTACCAAATTTTAACTCTAGTCTTTTTGATGAAAACTTGACATTGTCATCTGGATCGGATCGTTTTTGTCTTTTGGATGATCCTGGATTTTTTAACGGTAACGAAACATCAGCACAGGACTGTGATTTTAAACCTTGTAAAACTTCCACACCAACTGACCCTAGGAAGAAGAAGAACTTAAATTCCCAACAGAGAAACAACTTGAAATGTATTGTTATTAATTTTCAAAGCTTTTTAAAGAAGAAAGAAGTATTTAGCAACGTCACTGACGGGCTAAAGCCTGATATTATCATTGGCACAGAGACCTGGCTAGGATCGGATGTTAAAAACAGTAAACTATTATTAGACGATTTTGACCTTTATAGAAGAGACCGAATTGGCAAGACGGGAGGAGGTGTTCTGATTGGTATAAGGAAATATTTCACCAGCGAACAAGTACACGTTGGAAAATTAAGTGAATCCATTTTTTGTAGAATAAATGTAAAAGGCAAAAAGCCCTTGGTCATTGGTTCTGTTTATAGACCTCCAGATTCGGATTTTAACAACTGTAGTGAAATTTGTAAAGACATCTTTGATGTTCTGGATAAGAACAATTAAGAAAGCTGTGTTTTGGCTTGGAGGGGTCTTTAATCTCCCAGATATCATCTGGGAGAAAGAAGAAATTTGTGGACACCAGAATCGGAAAGATATCAATTCAAAATTCTTAGATACCACTCAAGACCTTGGCCTGAAACAAATTGTAGATTTTTCAACCCGTGCATCTGCCCTTTTAGACTTATTTTTTACAAATAATCCTGGACTTATTGAAAAATGTACACCTGCTCCTGGCTTGGGCGACCATGACGCAGTTTTTGAGGAAACCAATCTGAAACCCTTTAGAAAGAAACCCATAAAGCGGAAAATACAGCTTTGGAACTGCACAGATCTAGACTCCCTTAGGAGAGATGCGTACAATTTTTCTAAATCTTTTCTGAAATACCATAGTGTGAAAGATGATGTAAACAAACTTTGGGAGTGCATTAAAACAAACTTGGTCACCATAATGGACGACAATGTGCCAACAAAATTAACTTCAACTAAAAATCACCAGCCCTGGATTTCGACTCTAACTAAGCGTCTTATACGCAAGAAACATAGATGGTGTAGCAAAGCAAGATCTTGTAATTCAGAAAGGGCCTGGAAGAAATATAAAGAAATAAAAAGGACTTCACAGAGAGAACGTAGAAAAGCGCATACCACCTTTGTTAAATCAATGATAGAAGAAGACAAAGATAATAAAAAACTCTGGTCCTATATTAGACACAAAAACCAAGACAGTTGTGGGATTTCAGACCACAGAAATCATGAGAATATCTTAGTTCAGGACTCCACAGCTAAAGCAGATCTCCTGAATGAGCAGTTTTGTTCTGTCTTTTCCAGCCCAGAACCAAAGATAGAAGACAATTTTTGAATAACAACAGACTTTTTAATGAAATGAACAAAATAAAAGTGAGCAGAGCAGATGTTTTGAAACTCTTGATTAACATTAAGGAAAATAAAGCCACTGGACCTGACTGCATTCCAGGAAGAATTTTGAAAATTTGCGCCCAGGAATTAGCAAGCGCTTATGCATTGCTTTTTCATGCATCCTTAGACCAGGGATCTGTGCCAAATGATTGGAAAAGTGCCATCATAGTTCCGCTGTTTAAGAAAGGCGATAAGGCAAAGGCTGAAAATTATAGACCAATTTCGTTGACGTCAGTTTCATGTAAGCTCTTAGAGCATATTGTCCACAGTAACATCATGGACCATTTACAGAAATATGAAGTTTTAGATGATTCTCAACATGGTTTTCGACAAAAAAGAAGCTGCGAAACGCAACTGATACAACATTAAATGACTTTAGCGAATGTTTAAATTCCAGGGGACAGATAGATGCCATACTTCTAGACTTTTCGAAGGCATTTGATAATGTAGATCATCTGGGACTGCTTTTGAAATTGAAACACCTCGGAATTAGGAATTCTTTACTAGACTGGATAAGATCTTTTTTGATCAGCCGCCAGCAAAAAGTAATTGCTGATGGGAGCGAATCATCACTGTCACGAGTGGAGTGAGCGGGATTCAAGGATTACGGGGGCATGGAAGTGAGGGAATGACTCACGGGATGGTGAGGCTGCTCACCTATATTGACTTCTGTTAGTTAACGTTAAAGCGTGAAATGTTGTGAGTTGGGGGGTCGGCATGAGGCGAGAGCGCTGTACTGACAATCACTGCAAGTTAAGAGGTCCCAGGGGACAGACGTGAGATCAGAGCAGTCGGGAGATTGTTGTGTGTTTTCCAGTGATGACTGGTAGGTTGAACTGTGATTTATAATTATGATGATTGATGTATTATATTCGCCTATGACCATGATGTAAATAAGTATATGTGAGGAATGTGGAAGACAGTGATTACTGTGTATAGAAATGTGCGCCGTGAGCGATAGATGCAAGTTAGTTTCATGGATTCGTAGCGAGAGTGAGTGCTGTGTGGTACGGTGGAGGTGTGTTACCGTAAGATTAGTGGTGAGTGAAAGGTGGACTAGTGTGTGTACGCTTCATGGTTTGTAATGAGGGGTGAAGTGGTTAGAAATGGTATGGTGTTATACCAATGTAATGTTCTTCTTGTAGGTGCCGGGGTCGGGCAGAGACGCCACTCGCGGTGAGCGAACTAGCACAGGGGATAGGCCAGCATAGGGCCGAAGGCTACTCATAGGCCAGTGGAGTGAAGCTGTCGCGCAGGACAGTAGGAGCGCATGAGTCGTGGCAGTCTGGCCACAGACAGGGACGTTGTATAGAACTGTTAATGTGCTATTAAGATGTACTACTGTGATATTGATATACTACTGTGCTATTGAGATACTAATGTGAATTGAACTATTAATGTGCTATTGCCATGTTGAGGGGCTATTGGAATGTTACTGTGCCATTGCCATGTTGAGGTGCTATTGGAATGCTAATGTGTTATTGCACTAGGAAGGTGCTATTGAGAGACTGCGGTGCGAGTGAAATATTGTGCTATTAAGACATTGAGAGGAGAGGCTGAAGCCGAAGTGTCTTTAGAAAGTAATTACCGGGTTGTGGACCCGAGGAAGAGTGCATGTGGGAATAAGGCCGTTGGACGGTAGTTAGATTCAATAATATAATGTATGTAATTGCACTTCTATCTTTATCTTTATGTGTAATAAATGTGTGAGTCTGATGGGTTGTTCTGTTAAGTGTTATACGTGTTCGTTCGTGATTGTTGACCTGTTATAATTATTACATCTCCCAGTCTGGGATTTGTGACAATCACCTAAACCTGTTGTATCAGGAGTCCCTCAAGGTACTGTCTTAGGACCTCTTTTTTTCCTAATTTATATAAATGATATATCCAAAGATCTGTCCAATGGTACGTCGATCAGGCTGTTCGCCGATGACAGTCTACTGTATAGAAACATCAGAAGTGTAAGAGATGCAGAAATGTTACAAAATGACCTGAATAGACTCCAACAGTGGGAACAAAAGTGGAAGATGGAATTCCATCCTAAGAAATGTCAAGTACTTCGAGTGACAAACAAAATTAACACCATCAGTTTTGATTATACTATCCACAACATCAAATTAGAGGAAACAGAAACAGCTACTTATCTTGGCATAGTTATTGATAGTAAACTTAGATGGAAACAACAGTATAGCACAATTAGTCGTAAGGCAAATGGAGTAATAGCTTTTTTAAGGAGAAATATTTCAGACTGTCCCATGGATGTTAAAGATAAATGTTATAAGACCCTTGTTAGACCAATACTCGAATATGGATGTAGCATCTGGGAGCCCCATTGTAGAACTCATATAGATTATCTAGAAAAGATACAGAAAAGAGCAGCCAGATTCGTGACAAACAACTATAAATTTGAGGAGGGTAACACCAAGATTAATATGCAAAAACTTGGCTGGATGCTTTTAGAGGAAAGGCGGGCAAGAAATAAAATTATCAGCTTCTTTAAAGGTAGATGCGGTCTGATGGATATACCCATGGAACACATTGGGATTAATTTTAGTAAGACTAGGCGGAATAGCCAGACCTATGCCATACCATCGTCCAGTGTTGACGGCCACTTATATTCTTTTTATCCGAGCACGTTGAGGCTGTGGAACTCTTTGCCGGTGGACCTAAAATTGTGCAGTAGCCTAGACTCTTTTAAGACAAAATTAGAAAAGCACACGTTGAGAGCTAGCTACTGAATAGGCTGCATAGATATACTTATGAACCCAGTGGTAAGATTAACTGATCTGCTCATGGCCACAATCAAGTGTTTTTATAAGTTTTTATAAATCTAATCGACTCCCCCTTCTTATACCCTTATATGTATATAAATTTTTAACTCCCAAGGACACGGGCCGAGTCGATTTTTAATGCGTACTGGTGAGATACTCAAATCTGAGAATACCAGTTTGAAGGAAGAAGAAGAAGAAGAACTCTGATCACCGGACACAATTGTTCTCTTCTTGACCTGATCCGGACGACCTTCACATAAACTTGCACCATCAAATAAGGTCAGTCTGTGAACGTCATGCATCAAAGAACCACCTGAAATTCCCTCACACATTCTGTGATTGTTAAGAAAAAAAAATGTTCAGGTCAATGTTTGACCTGGTCAAGGAACATTTTGTCCCAGTCCTTTCACTGCCACACTCACTTTTCTTCTTCTTCTTCTCCTTGTTTTCGCTTTTTTTTTTTTTTAGAATTTGGAGATGACGCGAATTGATAATTATCCCAATTAAAAAAAAAAAAAAAGTAAAGTAAAAACAGTCACCAATACTGTATCTTCTTCTAAATAATTGAGAATTTCTCACCAAAAAAAAATTTGATGTCGCATCCATAGAGGTACCATAACAGCAACAGTTTTACAGTACTATATATATGATCATGTTCATTTATATCGACTGTATGAAATTTGATGTAAAGAAGAATTAGAAAATTCGGACAAATAGTGCAGAATACTGTGAGAATGCTAAACTGGTTTTTCTCGTCATAAGTTTGGGATATCAAGACGAAAAGATACAGTGTCGTATTTAAAACACAGGCAGCAATTATTTTTTTTTCGTTTACTTTTTAATTTTTTATTATCATTGCTATTATGTTTGTATCAAGTGCTAATCTGGAGAAAATGTCATGCAAGATTATTATGAAAAGTTGCAGTGAACGACTATTTTGTCACATGTAACTGTTTTGGGCCTTTCAGAAAAACCTTTGCTCTATGAGTGAAAAAACTGTAGGGAAACAAAATTCCTCACGACAAAAAAACAACAAAAAAACTTCATTTGTGAAAAGTTTTGCTGCAGAATTGATTGGAAAATGTCACAAAGAAAATGATGTCGTGCAGTGTTGAGGTTTTTATTTAAGGTGGTTCACGGCCCTTGGCATTTACACCTCACTTTTGTTGTTTTGTGTTTTCTTGTTGTGCTAGGGATTCGTTGGTGGTGTCTTTTTTTTTTAGAAATTTGCCCGGGCAGCGGCCTGTTCGGCCTGCTCTTTTCGATCTCCAACTGACAAGGTATCGTTAACGTGCACAACATAGGCCTACACACGGACCCTCTGAATGTTCGTCCTTATCCGAGAAGACTAGGTGCTCGGTCTTACCTACCATAGGATCAGGGACAGGAAAATATGGGAAAAATCCCAAAATTCCAACATGCCTGCACCGACCGGAATTTGAACCCGGTACCTTCGGCATGAGAGGTGAGCACCTTGCCTCTAGATCGCAGCGTCCCCATGATGCCATGCAGTTCTTGTCACAAACTGTTGTGAATTATTTTTCTTTTCATCTTCAAACAGTGGGAAGCAATCCTGAACAAAAGTCGGAGAGTGAGAAAATGTTATGTTATATCTAACATGTGTACGATAACAATATGCACCCATACACTAGATACGTACGTAACAATATGCACCCATACACTACAACACAACCATATGCAACCAAGGCCCCACCCACAAAGTACATGTGTGTCTGTACGCTGAGGGTCAACTACCACCACCCCTGTCCACTTGATGTCTAGATGGTCTTAGTAAAGTCCGCCTGACCAAGAACAAGAACACTCTGCGGGGGAGCGCGGGGGGGGGGGGGGGGGAGAAGGGTTTGCCCATAGCTCATGAAAAACGCACACCTGGAGGGAGGAGAAAAGAAGGACCGTACGACGACGTACGCTTTTCAGTTCTGGTAATGAATTTAAAGAAAAACATTTGGTTTTATTTTTCAAATTGTTCATCAAATTAATTTCTTGAACTATAAATAGAGCAATCCATTCGTCCATGCAAAATGTCGCTCAACGTTTTCAAACAGCCAGTGTGACCCCCCCCCCCCAAGGCATTCGCATTCGTCCATTCTCCTTTTCTGGTGGTCGTATAATAGTAATAATTATACAGGGGGGGGGGGGAGTGGAGGGGGGTACGTGCTAAAAAAAAAGTACATGCATTGCATCTGTGATGGTTCCACACACTGAAATTTTGCTCATCCATTCTGTCCTGATCACGTGACTTTCCTGCGTTGGTGACCAAAAAAAAAAGTTCTTTGTGTGCTCGTTTGTTTGTTTGTTTTACTGCAGGTGACCTTGACCAGCTTGCACTTTCCTGTGGTGACAAAATATGTCTGGTATGAGGTCCTACAAAAACATTTGGATACAATCATTTCAAACGACTTTTATGATTACATGTACATGTATGTGAAGGCCGACGAAGCGAAAAATATCCACATTTACTGCAGGGATCATTCAGAGCTTGACCTTATGGGAGACAAAAAAAGAAAAAGAAAATGCTCTCTATCTGACATCCGGGTGTGTTGACTGTGCCGATTGGCCAGTCGCGAGTCATGTGATCACGTGTGTGACAGGAGAAAGCGGACTTCCTTGTTTCACGGCCTCTCTCTCTCTCTCTCTCTCTCTCTCTCTCTGTGTTGTCGGAATTTCGGAAAGAGGGAAGTGCCACGCATGACTAACCTCTCATAGCAATGCTGAATGCACAACAAATATGCATCACAATAGCAGCAAGGAAGTCTCGGCAACAAGAAAAACTTGACAGAGTTTGAAGACAAAACTGCCGTGAAAACGTCTGTGTCATGTACAAAATAATGTTGTAAGTTGTAAGAAAATAGGCGGCCACAATTTCTACAAAAAATTCATATTAGACCTTGAGCAAAAACGTTTAACATCCAAAGAGTTTGAGCGGTAACAACAACAACAAGAGTGTATGTATGTGTGTGTGGGAAGGGGGGGGGGGAGTAAGCCCTTTAGCACGTCTTCTGAATCAGAGCTAAAACGTCCTGAACACTGAACAATTTGGAAAAATTCCGGATCTTTTTGCCGAAAATGAAATGGAAGTCGTGTCTAAACGAAATTGGCTACTCATGTATTTAAATACTGACATTCATTGTAGATTTAACCCTTTCCCTGCAAGCTCAAATGCGCTTCCTTCCTTTAAACTACCAGAATAATGGATTATCGGATAGAAAGACAGCAGGAAGTAATAACAATAACATTACGAGTGAAAAACATGTCAGATCAATGTCGACCGATATATGGGCTGTTTTAGCACGAAACAATCGGGCCAATATATCGGCCGTGCTGCAGCCTTCTCCAACATATAATGGACCGGTATGTCGGCCGTGCTGCAGTCTTCTGCAACATATGATAGACCGATATGTGAGTGTGCATGAGAAAACCCGGCATAAGTCGGCAACATGACATTTTGAGTTCTGTACATATAATAAAAGACAAGACATTTCTGATAAATTGAAGACAATGACCCCCCTAAAACAAGATTTTGAGAAAACGGCATTTAATCCTATAAGTGGCAATAGCTAATTAACCAAGTAATATTGGAGTGATTGCTGTTAGGAGACCGTAGTCTAATAACTAAGCAATCAAATTATAGAGATCATAGTGAGTAGTGTTCACTGCTCATCTACAGTTTACCCTGTAACATGCCACGGTCCCCTAGCAACAGCCAAGTCGGAAGTTTTTGGATCTCGTTAGGAGACCGTAGTCTAATTACAAAGCCGTTATAGAAATCATAGTGAGTAGTGTTCACTGCTCGTCTACAGTTTACCCTGTAACATGCCACGGTCCCCTAAACAACAGCCAAGTTGGAAGTTTGTGTCGGACCCATATTTTCACTTCAAAGCCGTTTTTCTCAAAATCAGCTCTGCCGACTTATACCGGGTTTTCTCATGCACACTCATATAAATCGGCTCTGTGGCAGCAAGAGGGTTAAATAAATTCTTCTCAAACTGGTTATGTATGCGCGTGTGTTTGTGTACATGTGTGTATATGGCTGTATGTACGGATTAGGATGTTACAGAACTTGTTCTGGCCACGTGTTTGAGGCGAGCTGAGCCTGCGGTAGTAGGACAAGTTAGAGGTCAGAGGACGTGATTCTCTGGTCATGTATTATCACGAATAAGGTTCAGTGGCCTTGACCCGCCACGAAGATAGAGGGGTGAACTCGGTGAGGGAGCATGATTAGGTTGTTGACGAGTGTGAATTGATACACACGGCTCGCCTGAGTGTAGTACCGGGTGCCAAAACCTCCGGTGTATAATGTAGGGGAGAGAGTTCGCTAGACGTGGTTCCCCAGTTGACGGTCCGGGCGACGTAAAGAGGTCGTGCCAGCAGGTGACCACAGACGATTTGAAGGTGTATGGGGATCAGTCTCTAAACGTTTGAATCCTGGAGATGTGAAGGTGTGGAAACCCTTCAAGCTATTGCATTTACGACGGTGTGGGTAGACCGTCTCTAAACGTTTGAATTCTGGAGATGTGAAGGTGTGGAAACCCTTCAAGCTATTGCATCTACGACGGTGTGGGTAGACCGTCGCTAAACGTTTGAATCCTGGAGATGTGAAGGTGTGTCGACGTGGAGATCAGATGTCGACCAGGAAGAACTTTTAAGTATCATTAAGTTGTTCTCGTGGGTTGGGCATTAGTTGGTCTAAACGTGGAAACGTGGTCTAAATTGACAGAGGAGTCCCCGGCAATAACTTTTGTTAAGTTTTTCCCATTAGTGAGTTGAATGATTTGGCGATGCATATTATTTTTGCCTTTGTGAAACTCATTGTAAATAAATATCTTGTTTGATTTAAAAATTCACTCAATGCGTCCGTTGCTCACTGGTCTGCTTTGTTTTTGAAAGGAGTGTAATTTCTGAAAAAAATTCACGTCGTGATAGTATACACTTGATTCCTCACCCCCCTCCCCACCCCCGGAAACTTTACTTCACACATCATGAAAAGGCAAAAATAGTAACAGATTTTTAGAGTCGCTGAGAAAAATAAAATCTGTTTATTTTGTTTATTGCAGTGGACAAAAGCAAAAAACTTATACCTCGTGAAGGCAACTAAAAGAAAAACCAACGACATCAGTTGTGTTGGTTTTTTCCTTTAAATTCCTAGACTACTGGATCAGTATGATAACAATTGCAATAAATTTACACAAAAGTACCGCTAACGTCTCAGTCCTGGATTCTAGCTGTAAGAGATTAAATACCCCCCCCCCCCTCCAAAAAAAAGTCGGATAAATTGAGTGTGTATATGTGTATATATATATATATATGTATATAAAAATAGATAATGGTGGGTGGATGTCTGGAGGCCTGTGTACAATTAAACGTCTGGGGGTGTACAACTACAAGACGTACCCACAGCCAAGTCAACTGACGTCTTACGAGGGTGTCGTTTCTACAGCATCCTAAAGAGGATAACTAGCAGCTACTGACGGTTCTACATGACCTTTTTGCTCTTCATTTTTGTTTTGTTCGTGCATGGTGTGAGGGGCACGTGGTTGTTGGATTGATGGTTGAGTTCTTTCTCTAGTGGTATCGCTGATGGCGTAACTGTGAGTACACAAGCTGTGTGATGATGTCATTTGTTGACTGTGCACAAGTTCACGTGTTACCTGGCGTACTATTCCTAAATCTCAGTGAATTATGTAATAATTTGTTGTATTCAGTAGTAGAAATATGTATAATATGTGAAGTTGGCTAATAGTTTAGTCAATTCAAATTTAAAAATTGGATGTTGCTTCAATCTGACAGTTTCTTTTGTAGTTGACTGGTTGTCTGTATCAAGACTGCATTACTTTACAACTAGTTGTGAAGATGGCTGGAGTATGGCAATGGTAATCACAGAACATAGATCTGTTTGTATGAGATAACTGACTCTGCTTCATTTTCTCGTTTGTCTCAATTGATCCAAATCTACATCAGTCCCTGCATCTTGGACTGGTCCACAGAGTATGTTATAAAACTGTAAATTGTAGGAATTAACATCATCTGTTCACAAGATTAAAAAAACAAAATAACAAATACAATTTCTGTCCTCTCAAACTTCTCAGCCATTAAAATGCGGTAACTCTAAAATATTTGGGTCACCTTTCTTTTGACTTGCGGAAGGTCCTTGTTTGGATTTAAAGACTTGAAATGGTGGGAAAGTATGTTTTTTATTTTGTTTTGTGTCACTAATTGAATACCTCCTCTCCTTCATTTTCACGAACACTTGAACGCCTGACATCATCACTTCATGAAAAATTCTCGGTGCACAGAAATACACACTGTGTACTAGATTATGTATCTATTAACCGCTGACTTTTGTGGATGACCCCATGCATCTCGGCATCAATGTTTGCGTGCTGATTCCTTTCAGTCTGAAGTTGTGTGCTGCTTTTTTTTCACCATTCCAAGAATGGGGCAGTTACTAGTGTAAACTTCCTCTGCCTGCCTCTCCTTCTTCCTCCTTGCACTGTGCCTTGCAGGAACGTCTTGGCAAGTCGTGATGATCTCATAACATGGCCATACCATTTGAGTTTGCATCTCTTGACCAAGGTCAACAGGTCTTCGTAGGGCCCAATGACTTGCCTGATTCTGTTCCGAACCTTTTTCGTTCGTGACCTGATCTTTGTAGGAGATGCCCAGGAGTCTTCGGAAGCATCTCATCTCAGTGGACTGTATTCTCTTTTCTATCTCAGCT